>JADIOY010000001.1:0-143565 GCA_018344475.1 Xiuguozyma silvatica | reverse complement strand
GTCGTTTCCCTCCGTCACAACGGTGACCTCCCCGGCGCCGTTGTCGTGCTCGCCGAAGCTAAAGATCTTGGAGAATCCAACCTCGTCCAGAAGCTTCAGGCCCTTCAGTGGGTCTTTTCCCAACAGGATCTTCCTCAGCTCGACACCGATCCGCTCTCTGCTGATCTTTCTTTCGAGTGCTTCGCTGATATCCTCGTTCTGCATCGCCTTGATGGCCTCCGGGTCCACGTCAAAACCAAAGTTCGACGCAAACCGAATCATCCGCAAGCACCGCAGAGGATCGTCCAGGAACGTCTTCCGCGGTTCCAACGGAGTCCGCAGTATACCGGACGCGAGGTCCTGCAATCCTTTGCCCGTCTTGTCCTCGACCTCCATCGTCGACAGGTTGTAGAAAAGCGAGTTCAGTGTGGCATCTCTTCTGAAAGCATCCTCCTCGGCTGTGCCCGGCTTGATCGTAGGGATCCGGCTATCCTCCGTGTAGCTCTCACTCCGGAGGTTGACGAAGTCAATGTCAGAGTCGAACAGCTTCGTCGTGCATGTCTCGAGGTGCTTGCTCTTGTCCGGGTTCTTCTTGATCTGGTGAATACCTTCCAAGGTGTCTCCGCTGTTCTTTTTTTCGAGATACTGCTGCAACCCTTCGACGAAGTCGATGCCGCTCAGGTGATCGATTCCGACGTCGATGTCGTGGCTCTCCTGGCCAAGCAGCTTGTCCCTGACCCAGCCGCCGGTGATTCTCAGTACAATGGGCGGCTTGTTTTCTGCTGGGGCCACCGTGGTGTTGTAATACTGGGCATATTCTCTCAGGGCATCTGTAATCCTCTTTTCTCTCTCGTTCAGAACGATTTTAGATGCCGGCTGCATCTTGGATAGCGTGGATAGTGACGACCTCAGAAGGAACCTATGGGCCATAAAGTGGGTAGAAATCGGGTTCATAGTTTTTTTTTTTTGGCTTCTACTCTATAAGGGATTGTCAATCTATCTAGAACTTGATCTTCTTGCCAGAGAACTTGGCCTCCTGCTGCTCTTCGAGCTTTCTCTTGGCGATCCACGACGGATGTAGCGGCTTCGTCCGCATGATCTCACGCTGCTTGGCCTTCTCCTCCCTCTCCTTGGCCTTGATGGCTCTCTTCTCCACCCTCCGTTCGTACTCCTCCTTCAACCTTTCTCTCTTGGCCTGCCACTCCTTCTGCTCCTGCACAACGTGGTTCGCTTCCCTGCCGTACTTGGCCTCCCAGATCTTTCTTCTGGCGCGCTGGCCACGTCTGTTCTTGCGGTGCTTTGTCTGTGACTGCACAACCTTGTCGTTGTCCACGTCGGAGTCGGAGTCGGAGCCAGAGATGTATCCAGAGGCCAGGCGGGGTAAGACGATCTTGGTCTTCTTGGCCTCGACTTTTGGCTCCGAGAAGAAGTCGTCGGACTCTATGTCCTTGTCTTGGTTTGCCGGCTCCTCATCCTTCGTCTCTTCCTCGTCAGACTCTTCGTCGGATCCTGCAATCATTCCACCGTACTGTGAGTAGTTATCCTCCTCCTCTGAAGCCTCTGCAGTTTCTCCACGCTCCTCCGGATCCCTTCCCTGCCTCTTCTTATCACCACCCTCCCGAACTGGTCCCAAGATCAGCCGGAACTGCGTCCGCATCTTCTCGACTGCATCCTTGGCAGCCTTCCTTCCCCAGAGCTTTGCAAACACCTTGTCCGCTCCAGAGTTATCCTTGTGCAGATCCTTGATGCTCTCCAGTTCGTCCCAGTATAGCTGTGGGATCGACGTATCCTTCTCCTCGATCCGTCTCTTAAACACCTCGGCAAGCACTTTGCAGATCTTGGCTCTGACGTACAGCCCGATAAGCTCGTCGCCAATCTCCTCGACTACGCCCTTTTTGTCCTCCTCCTTTCCCTTGTCCTTGCCCTTTCCCTTGCTCTTGCCTTTCTCCTGCTTGTACAGCTTGTGTACCACGCGGCCGATCTTCTTCTGGTACTCTGCGAACCGCTGCTCAAAGAGCTCTCTCTGATACTCCTTGATGAGCTCCTTGGCCTCGGCATTGTCCACCTGAAGGAACTTAAAGCCTTTCTTCTTCGACTTGCAGATCTTCACTGTCTTATTGAACCGAGTTGGTCGAATGCCTTGAAACTTGCATTGCAGCAGGTCAAGCCTCAGCAGCAGGTTGTTCTGGCTCATCTCTTGACCTGTCTATCTCTCTCTATACCGGATCCGCAGGAAACTTTTCAGAATTTTTTTTTTTTTTTTTTTTTTCTCCTTTTGCCGGAAGTGGAAGTCCCACACTACGGGACAGCAGGATTTCGTGCATATTGGTACATTCGTTACAAGTATGTTATTTTTGGTTTCGGTTAGGCAGTCACGCCCTTAGCCTCCAGAGTGTTCACCTTCTCCTTGTACTCGTCCAGCTTGTGGCAGTACCCTTGGATCTCGTTGATGACCTGCTTGCGCTCGGCTCTGACGACCTCGTCGCCGCAGGTGTCCACTCCGTCCAGCTTCATCAGCAGCTTGAGCAGCGACTCGTTGAAATACAGGTACTTGTACTTGAGCGAGTCCTGGTACTTGGTAGCCGTGTGCTCTCTCCTCATCTTCTTGAGGCCCTTCTTTGGTGCTTTGGCGATCTGGTCCTCTCTGTCATCGACGGCAGCGAAAAACTTGTCCAGATCTGGCAGGTACTGGCTGTTGAACTCATTCTGGATGCCCGAGATTGCGATCTGTGCCTTTTCCTTCGGTGGGATCACTTCAATCGCCTCTTTAGGCTCCTCGGCTGCCGAATCAGCGGCACCACCCTTCTTGCCGTGCTTCTTCTTCTTCTTCTTGTGGTGCTTTTTCTTTGGAGTCGGCACCGGCGGTCTTCCCAGCAGTGCCTTTCCTACAAAGAACGCAGACAGCACGCCAATACCGATCAGAATTGGCTGTTCGTTCTGCTGGATGAACTCCGTCACTTTAGCCGCCTCCTCCGGGCCCAGCAAACTCTTGAGCTGCTCGCCCAGCTTTGAAACGATCTCGCTCATTTTAGTGGTGGTAGCGGGGAAACTATGGGCAGCATCCGCCGCATCGAGAAGAGGTGAAGTGAAAAAAAAAAAAAAAAAATTGGTGGGCAGCATTTCCTTACCCTCTCTGTATACACCCTTTTCCTCATGAACGTGATAGACAGAAGACGGAATCTGGGCCCTGCGAACGCAGTTTCGCTGAAATTTGACACGGATGCTGCCTCTGAGGTCGACGAGACCCAGCAGCCAAACTCCCAGTTCTTCATCAAGACGGGATCTGTTGCCAACGCCAACGGATCCTCCTACATAGAGAACGAGGGAACGATAGTGACTTGTAGCGTCTTTGGGCCGCGGCCGAACTTCACCAAGGGCTTCAACCAGCAGGCGACGATCCGTGTGACCCTGCAGTGCGGCAACTTCCTGTCGCTGGACTCGCTGAAGCCTGGGCTCAGCGAGAAGGAGGCAACTGGAGTCATCCAGGGCTTCCTGACGAGCAACTGCCTGGGGCTCGTGTTGCTCGACAAGTATCCGAAGAGCAACATTGAGCTCTTTGTGGACCTTGTGGCTCTGAACGGTGCACACACGCTCGTCCGGCTGCTTAATATAGTGCAGAACGCCGTCAACGTTGCCCTGCTGGACTCTGGACTCAACCTCAAAGGCGTCGCTGCCTGCGGCTACGTCAAGGAGGGTGCCAACGAGGTCGTCTCCAACTGCGTGCGGGGCAGCTCGTACAACGTGGACGACGGTGAGGAGATCCTCGGTGTGTACTCCGAGTGCGCCGACTACGACAACTTCGACGGCGAGGTTTCGCAGGCCGTCGGCCAGGCCAAGCAGCTCCGCATCGAGATCAACCGGTTCCTTATAGAAGGTGCCGAGCAGCAGCGTGACGCCGAGGCCAGTGTCATGGACACAACTGCTTAACAACTGCTTAACAGCTGCTTAACAACTGCATAAACCTTTACCTGTATACATACCGCTAATAATATATATATTACCCGCATCATCATAGTCTATAGATCTATAAGCTCTTCTTCCGCTTCTCGGCCTCCCCCCTGGCCACCTCCCGCAGGTGCTGTGCCTCCTCGTTGTCTATCATCACAATCGGCGGCTCGCCGGTGTCGTTCGTGTCCATGGCTGCACCCGTGCCCGTGCCCGTACCGGTAACCGCACCGGTGCTCGTTCCGTCCTCTCTGAGGTAGATAGCCGGCTCGTCGTCTGCAATGCCCTCGCCCAGGTCCAGGTCGTCCAGCTTGAACACCTTCTGCAGCTTCTGCTGGTCGCCCGGTTCGTACAGGATGTTCGCCATGCTCTTCGGATCCGTGATCGTCTGGAAATCTGGCGGGTCCTCCGGCCGGTTCACCCAGCCCTCATACGGCGACGGCGGCGGCGACTGCATCTGGACGACCTTCGGTGGAACCTGGAGTGCACCTTCGTCGTTCTCGGGCATCCGTTCCGGCTCGTCCTCGGCTGGTCCGTCCGTCCCGAGGAACTCCCGCTTCGCCTCAAACTTGTTGTCTCTCAGCGAGTATCCGCACTTGATCCCGTCTGCTACAAGCTTATCAAACGCCCTCTGCGAGCTCTCCGTACTCCTGAACACAAGAATGACCCTCTTGAAGAACGGAAGCTTGTGAATGCTCACGTCGTCTCCTTCCAAAACGGCCCGGACATCCCTCTCAAGCTGCTCCAGGTTCTCCTCTTTCTCGGCATCGGTATACTCCGGATCCGTGATGATAATGCTGTTCGATGGTCCCGCCATCGTGCCTTTCCAACGGATAAGAAGATGTGTGTTCCTAATGGGGTAAAAACAGCTGCATGTGGGGATTGTAGGAAAAAATATATATATATATATATATCTATTAGTCTAGTGCTACACATACAGTAATTCAGGCCTCGGTCTTGGCCTTCTTCAGAACCTTCTCGACCTCCTCCTCGTCGAATGCAAGCTCCTTCAGGGCGTCCTCGAAAGCGCCCTCTTCAAGCTCCTCCTCCTCTTCCTCGGCGGCGGCGGCGGCCTCGGCGGCAGCCTTGGACTGCTCCTCGGTCTCGATGTCGGCATCGTCGTAGATGTTCTTGGCGATCCAGACGGGCAGCGCCGGAGAGTTGTTCATTCTAACCTGCAGCATTCTAAGAGGGTACTTCTCGGCGAGGTGCGCCACGGCCTCCTTGACGTTCTCAACGACCTGCTCAGGCTCGGCGGCAGAGCCAACGCGCACAGAGAGGTTGATACCGTTAGGTGGCAGGTAGTAGACGGAAGAGATGGCCTTCTGGATCTGGTTCTCAATGGTCTGGATGGACACAGCCTTGCCCTTCGAGCCAATACGCACTGGCACTGGGAACTTGCTCGAACCGTAGAAGATCTTTCCGAGGAACTTTGGAAGCAGCGTGACGATGTTGTCGTCGCTTAGGAACATGTCGTACTGGTGGAGCAGCTCTCTGCGCTTCTCGAACGTCTTGTACTCCTTCTTGAGCTGGCTTCCCTCGATGATCTTGGCCAGGTGTGGAATGTTCTTGCTCTCGATCTTCTCAAGCAGGTCGTGGTCAATCGAGCCGTCCTTCACGAACAGGCACACCTTGAAGTCGTCCAGGTCGTGGACTGGGTGTGGCAGCTTGATGCCCTTGGGCTTGAGGTTCGGCTTCTTCGAGAAGTACTTCTTGCCGGTGGCAACGAGCCACAGGGCAAGGTCCTCGGCGTCCTCATCAAACAGAGAGTGCTTCTTGCTCTGCTCGGTCTCTCTCTGCTGCCACTTGGCGAGCTCCTCGACGGCCTTCTTGACGAGGGCCTCCTTGAGGACGAGGCCAGAGGCGGCGGTGGCAGCATCCTCGGCAGCACCCTCAGCAGCCTTCTTTGCAGCAGCAGCCTTCTTTCCCTTGACAGCCTTGACGGCCTTCTTGGCAACGGCAGCCTTGACTGCAGTCTTCACAACCTTCTTGGCAACCTTCTTGGCAGCCTTCTTCTCTGTAGCGGCCTCCTCCGCGGCCTCCTCGGCAGCCTCCTCAGCGGCCTCCTCAGCAGCCTTCTTCGAAGCCCGGGTAGCTCTAGCCTTCTTCACCACTTTGGCGGCAACAGCAACCTTGGCAGCCGTCTTGACGGCCTTCTTGGCTCTGGCTTTAGTAGTGCTCTTCTTGTCCTCCTCAACCTCCTCGGCCTCGGCTTTCTTAGAGGCTCTGGTGGCTCTGGTCTTCCTGACAGCCTTTGTGGCGGCAACAGCAGCCCCAACCTTGACTGCCTTCTTCACAGCGTCCTTGACCTCCTTTTTCGGAGCGTCAGCAGATCTCGTTCTAGCCATCCTTCCTTTCTAAACTATAAGAGAAGTGTTAACTTGGATCCCCTAAATTTTTTTTCTAAAAATTTTAGATCGCATCCAATTTGGGCAGACTGTGAAAAATATATAGAGCTTGAAAAATCTCGGCGAGGCTCTCGCCTAACTTCCCCCTCTTCTTTTATCACTTACTCCTTTGCCGATCACCGCACACAATGGGTCGCAGAAAGAAGGCCGCCAGAAAGCCAGTCACACGCATGAAGCAGAAGCTTGACACGCAGTTCACGTGTCTCTTCTGCAACCACGAGAAGGCCGTCTCGTGCACTATGGACAAGAAGGCTAACGTGGGCGTGCTGACGTGCAAGATCTGTGGTCAATCTTTCCAGAGTCCGATCAACTCTCTCAGCGATGCCGTCGACGTGTACTCCGACTGGGTTGATGCCTGTGAAGCCGTCGCCCAAGAGGAGGCGCTCGCACAGAAGAACAGAGAGCTGCTCGACGAATCTGAGGAGGAGGAAGAAGAAGGCATTTCGCCGTCGAAGAAGGACGACGATGAGGCTGCCCTTGACGAGGCTCTCGACGAGGCAGACGATCTTGAAGACGACGAGTGATCAAACTCTTCCCCCCTGGTGTGTAATAGTATAAAATGGATTATTGATACATAGTGTACAAGTATATAGACACTTTTTTTTAGCTGGATCGCAACCCCTTACTTAATAGCGCCGGCGCCGGCGTCCGAGGCGGCGTGCCCGGCCGTTGAACTCGTGCTTGCCACGGCGTCTTCTGTGTCTCCGCGGCACTCTCACTTCATTGTTGTGACCTTCGCCGGCCATGGCCCTCTGTCTGGCAGCAAACCAGGATGCATGAGGTGAGAAGACTGGGGTATTCTCAGTCTCCTCTTCCTCCTCGGTCTCCTCAGCCAATTCAACCACTTCCTCGCTCACTTCCTCGGCCACTTCCTCGGCCACTTCCTCGGCCACCTCTGCTTCGAGCTCTTCAGCTTCCTCCTCCTCCACATCGGCCTCTGGCTCTGGCCCTGGCTCTGGAGCGCCCTCTTCCATAAACTCTTCGGCCTCTTGAACAAGTGCTTTCATTCCTTTCTTTGCAAGGACCTTCTTCAGTGCCGGCTGCTGCAAATCCGGAATGGTTTCCTTCAGATCCTGCGACGCCCGTTCACTTCCTTCTTCGGAGCCGTAGCTCAGCACACGGCCGCTTCTAGTGGCAATTCCGCTTCCACCGCTCAGGTGCACAGATGGGGCACGGTAGGCCTTGTCGGTTCTTCTCGCAGGACTTTTCGACCGCGTGCGTCTGCCCATTCCCTGTGCAGAAACACGTCTGATCTTTCTAGATAGTCCCTCGTTAGCCTCCCTACGCAGCCGGGCACGTTTCTTGAAGCCCAGAGTCTGAGTGTCCTCGTTATCTGAGATATCGAGGTGGGCAGGATGCAGCTTTGGAATGTCTCCAAGAGACAAGAACGATGAGTTGGCAACGTCGTCGCCAGAATCCTCATCGGAATCGTCTGAAGAACGTTTCCGGCCACGCTCTTCCTCTTCCTCGTCTTCTTCTTCAATCATCGTAGATGCTTCGATGTCGGACGACTCAGCCAAAGGCTCCTCATCATTTCCAGGTAGCATACTGAGAGAGATCTCGTTCGAGTTACGAGGAGCCTCTTCAGCCGGTGGAATATCATCCTCTTCATCAAATTCATCTTCGGTAATGGCGCTCACCGCATCTTCATTGGCTTTGAAGAGTCGTTTCACCATGGAAGAAAATGTTGGATTCTGAGTCTCATCAGCGTCTTCAACTGTCTCGTCGACGGTCTCATCGATGGTCTCATCGACGGTCTCATCCTCCTCGTCAAGCTCCTCGTGAGTGAGGTTTTCAAGGACCGCCTCGTTTCTATCAAAGAATGTTCTGACTCGAGAAGCAATCGAAGGAGCAGCAGGTTCAGTGTTTGGATGTGGTTCCGATTCGTTGCCACCTTCCTCGGTGCTCTCTGTCTTATTAGTTGAGGCAAAGAGTCCCTTCAAACGTGAAGCAATCGAATCAGCAGGTGCCTCCGTAGCGGCTTCATCTTCCTCCTCCGGAATCTCAGTTTCCTCCTCAAAAGTCTTGGCTGCCTCGCCCTCAGAGTCTTCTTGAGCAATGCCAGCTTCACTGGCTTGCTCGTTCACTTCGATCTCAGGAACATCGGTTTCTGCATCATCACTTTCGGCCTCATGAGAAACTTCATCGTCACTGGTGGGATGATCAGAGCGCTGGACAAGGTAGCTTCTGACGCGGCTAAGAAGGCTAGGCTGCATCTGAATATCGGTTGGAGCGGTAGACTCCTCCATCATGTCCAATGCAGCATCCGCAGCCTCAGTCTCTGCTTCGACCCCATCCTCAGCCAGCTCCTCTTTGACGTCCTCCTGGATTGTGAACTCGGCTTCTGGCTCTGTCTCATCGGCCAGATTGGTCTCGTCGGCGTCTTCTTCCGGCTCGAGTGTGGTGAATTCAGCCTCTGGCTCTTCGACTTCGGACTCGTCTGGTAAAGAAGTCTCGTCGGCGTCTTCTTCCGGCTCGAGTATGGTGAATTCAGCCTCTGGCTCTTCGACTTCGGACTCGTCTGGTAAAGAAGTCTCGTCGGCGTCTTCTTCCGGCTCGAGTATGGTGAATTCAGCCTCTGGCTCTTCGACTTCGGACTCGTCTGGTAAAGAAGTCTCGTCAAGATTCGCTTCCGCCTCTTCCGGTTCGTTGGAAGCGATCTCAGCTTCAAGTTCGCTGGCATCTGTCGGCTCAATAGCAGTGAATTCGGCTTCGGGTTCGGTTTGGTCTGCGGCATCTCCCTCCGGAACTGTCTCATCAGCTTCGACAACAAGTTCTGATGATTCGTCAGCATTCCCGGCCGACGTTTTAGGCTTTCCAAAGCTGAATAGTCCTTTCAGGAAATTCCTTGAAGGTGCAGATGCATTCGGCTCCGGTTCAGTAGTCTCTTCGGCAGGCTCTTCGGCAGGCTCTTCGGCAGGCTCTTCGGCAGGCTCTTCGGCAGGCTCTTCAACAGGCTCTTCAACAGGCTCTTCAACAGGCTCTTCAACAGACTGTGTGATAGGCTCTTCGGCAGGCTGTGCGACAGGCTCTTTATTTGACTGTGTGGCAGGCTCTTCCGTTGACTTCTGTGTCTCCTCTCTCGACCTCCTCCAGCCAAAGCCCAAGATCCTTCTAATTTTTGTGCCCAGATCCGATCCTGCAGTTTCACCTTCAGTGACAGTCTCGTCATCAGAGTTCTTTCTCTTCATCGTTCCGTCGTTAGACTCTTCCAAAGTAACAGAGCTGTCGTTAGAATCATCGACAACATCATCATCCTGATCATTATCGTAATCGTAAGGGTGTTCCTTCAGAGCATGATCAATATCCTGTTCGTTAAGCGATTCCTCATCAGTGTTGATAACTTCACCATCTGATGGTTCTTCATAATCAACTGGTTCATCAGCAACAATATCTTCACCAACCTCACTATCTAGAGGTGGCTCGGCGATTTCCATATCCTTATCCACAGCATCAGATTCTGTCTGCTCCTGCTCGGCCTCTTCACTAGGAAGGACCTCGTCGTCTGCGACTTCAGGCGCAATCTCCCCTTGGATGGCTGTATCATATTCTGCATCCTCGTCAGGAACAACTGAAGTGGACTCAGCGGTTGAAGAAGCCTCGGCAGCTTCCACTGGACCCGATTCGCTTTCCTGTTCACCAATGATTGCCTCGGTTATATCAGTGTGACGCTCAGAGGCCGGTGCAGGCTGCTCCTCCTCTTCAGCTTCGACGTACATTGTTTGATTGGCCAGGTCATCACCGTTGTCGACTGTCTGATTGTACAATGCTGACACATAAGCTGTCTGGTCAATTGGTTCTTCGTCTTTCGTGCTGACAATAGAAGACTCGGAAAGAGCACTGATGTCGGCAACATTAGGCTCTTCATCCTGTCGTTCTTCCTCCTCTGGTGACTGTGATTCGAGAGCACTGACAGCAGTGACTTCTGGGGTGTCCTGTTCTTGTTCTTCAGGCTGTACCTGCTCGGTCACTGGCTCTTTTGCTTCAACTATTGGAAGCTTTGGCTCGGTCATTGGCTGCTCCACGGAAGGCACTGGTGCATCTATAGGAATAGCAGAGTCGACATTCTCCTTTGTCTTCTTGTTGTGAACATCGATCGAGTTCGTTAGAAGTCCAAGCAGAGACGGGTTGAGTTTGGCGGGCTGCGGAGAAGGTGGTCTTACAGGAGGAGAAGGAGGCCGGACCAGCGGTTTGAACTTCGGGACGGCTGGCGTCTCTTTAGTTGTTTCCTTCTCGACCTGTTCAAGCCCTTCCTTCGACTCTTCCTTTGGCTCTTCCTTTGGATCTTCCTTTGGCTCTTCCTTTGGCTCTTCCTTTGGCTCTTCCTTTGGCTCTTCCTTCGACTCCACATTTGGCTCTTCCTTGTCTTCATCAAGCACAAGAGAGAAGAATTCCTCGGTATCGTTGGCCTTGGACTTGTCGTCCGATTCTTCTTTTTGCGCTTCCTGCTCGTTGTCTATACCAAAGAGCTCTGGCTCGATGGCCGTGTCGAACTGCTGTGTGTCCTCTCCAGGAACGTAGAGGGATCCTGTTCTGTCAGCTGCAGATGTCTTCTCTGGAGCATCTGTGCGAGCCCGAGGGACCTCTGTGGCAGCATCGTCGATATCGACTTCCATTGCATCCGGAACAATATGTTCAAGAACCGCATGAGGCTCGCCGGACTGTTGCTGCTGTGTAAGCTGTGCAATCTGTTGGGCCCAAGAAATAGCATCGAGTTCAGTATTTCCTTCACCAAAGTCGTAGACAGGCTCGTCCTGCTCGGGCTCCTCGGTGTCTTCAGGTTTGGCAGATTCAGTCTCGGCAGCTTCAGCGTCCTCCTCCTCAGAAAGATCGATCTCCTCCACCTCTTCAGGCTCTGCTGATCCAGCAGCGTTGAAGCTGTATTCAGACTCTTGGTCATCTTCCTCTTCAAGGTCCTCCTCTTCAAGGTCCTCCTCTTCAAGGTCCTCCTCTTCAAGGTCCTCCTCTTCAAGGTCCTCCTCTTCAAGGTCCTCCTCTTCAAGGTCCTCCTCTTCAAGGTCCTCCTCTTCAAGGTCCTCCTCTTCAAGGTCCTCCTCTTCAAGGTCCTCCTCTTCAAGGTCCTCCTCTTCAAGGTCCTCCTCTTCAAGGTCCTCCTCGGAATCCTCTTCAGCCTCCGAGTCGTCGTCATAGTGAACAGTCTGGACTGCACTCATGCGAGGAGGTGCATGGGAGGCTGGTTCTGGCTCCTCGTTCTCCTCGGCCTCATCGGATATCTCCTGCGAGCTGTCAAGGAGCTCGTCCGCACCAAGAGACTCTACGGAGGGCGCGTCGGATGCACCTTCATAGTCGTCCTCCTCGGCCTCATCCTCTGGCTCATCATCAGGCTCCTCAATCTCTTCCTCACTGGAAAGAAGGTCGATAACATCAGGCGCCTCGGCTCCTCCGTCGGCTTCCTCCTCTTCAAGCTCATCCTCCTCTTCCTCGTCAAGCTCGTCGAGTTCCAGCTCTTCTTCTTCCTCTTCTTCCTCTTCCTCCTCCGAGGACTCGCTCGGCCCTTGAGACTCGATGATTTCAGGCTCCTCCTCTGTGAAGGAGACAGACTTGGACATAGGCTTCGACTCGGTCTGAGTCTCTTTAGAGCTGCTCTTAGACTCTCTCAACTGCTGAACAAGTTGCTCGAGACGTTCGAGCTTCTCGACACTCTGCTCATCGAGCTTCTGCCGCTGCCGCTGCATCCTGTACTCGTTGTCGAGGTCCTCGTAGAACTCCTTCTCCTCCTTCTCGGTCTCCACGACGTAGCTGTCATAGCGCTGTCTAAGCTTCTTGAACCACTGCAGATCGTCGTCTTTTTCGTCCGAGGCTGCACCTGAAGCCGCAGAAACTCTGGAGCCGTTCTCTGGCACCACTCTGGCGCTCTCTGTCTCGTCACCGTCGACGCTGTCCTCGGTGAGCTCCTCGTTGCCTTCAAGGTGGATATTGGCTCTTCTGGCAAGAGTCCGCCAGTATTCTGGGTTTTGATTGTACAGTCTGCGCTCGAAACTGCCACGTACGTTACCGTACAGCTTCTTGCACGCCTTGTCGAGCAACGGCGTGAACTGCCGCTTCCAATTCTCCCTCCGTCTCGTTGAGCGTCCCATGGCGGTAGTGGCTTTCTACTCTCTAGGTTTTTTAATGTACGGGTTACCAGGAATTATATTTTCCGCTGCTAAAAACAAAAAAAAAAAAGAAAAATGCTGCGGGCTGAGATTTTTCGCGCTCACTCACCAAAAAAAAAAGGTCGCGACGAGTTTACTTAGAGAGGTAGAGGCTCTTCTTTTAAACCCATAGTAAACAAGAGAGCGTGGGCCATTCACCGAAACAGATGACGCACACGACACTCAATGTCGGGTACTACGACCCGTTCAAGGTGTACGAGCAGAATCTGGGCCCGCTGTTTGCCAAGCGCGTCAAGATCCGCTCGATCCACTGGAAATTGAACCCCCAGGACCCGCTCAGTACCGTTTCCAACATCCATCTCACGTACATCCCAGACTCGGAGGCCAGCAAGAGCCCGGAGCTGCTCAACTCGGAGTACCTGCGGTTCATCTTTGTGACTGCCACCAGCATTGACGAGTACAGGTCGAAAGTGCGCCCTCTGATCCGTCAGTGGCTCAACAACGTCAAGTCTTCGAAGCCAACCACCTCGTACTACATCATCCTCTGGGAGGACGTCAGCACGCGGAGTACGACGGACAAGTTCCTCAAGCAGTCTCTGCTGACCAAGATCCGCACGGACTTTGCCGATGACTCCCGGACAACAGAGAACGCATATCGGATCAAGTCCAAATACAGCGACAGAGACACGGAGAATGAGGCTTGGGACACGTTGGTCGGTGGCATCAAGCTGGGCATCGCCGACTCCATTTCCGCCAAGCTAAAGTACTACAAGTCGTACGCCTCGCAATCCTCTTCTTTGTCGTCCTCGGCATCCTCGTCGGCGTTTTCTGCCAACTCCCAGCTCGTTGGACAGATGAGGTGTGCCAACCTGTACAAAGAGATCGGCCGCACAGGAGACGCTATCACATGCTACTCGCGAGTGCTATCTGCTCTGGGAGATGTTTCCCCACAGGAAGGCTTTGACGACGCCAGGTACGAAGAGTACCCGACGATCTCCTACGCATCCCAGGTCGCTCCCATCTCCGACGCCTCAAAGCTCACCAAGTACGAGAAGAAGGCCCACGTCTACTTGGAGGTCGTCCAGATGCTGATGGACACCGCCGATAAATCCTCCGCAAGCAACGGTGCATACTTGAAAGATGCCATTCAGCTCGCCGTTTCCTTGCTCTCCTTCGTCGAGAGCATCTACTGCTGCTACAAGCGCAACGAGTACACCGTTGCATTGATCGAAGACTACTTCTCCAACGACTCCATACAGCGCATCCTCGAAGAGGATCCTCCCGAGCAGTTTTATGAGCACTTGGCAGACCTCAGGCTCGCTGAGCGTGACGAGATGATCCGTATCGGAAAGATGAAAGGTTACAAAATGAAAGGTGCTATAGCAGAAGTGGATCTGCTGTCACAGGACGACGCCACTCCGACTGACTCGTTCGAGCTGCACAACTCCTTCGTTGAGGACACACTCGCCTCTGAAGAGATCTTCCACGCAGGCGTCTTCAAGCTCTCCGAGGCTGCCATCCAGTACTACACAAAGAGCCCCTACAAGGCCAATACTGTTGACTCCCTCTCGACCGAGCTTGCCCTCATGCTTTACTACAATTCGAATGATGACAAGGCCAGCTCTCTCGAGATCTTGAACCAGTCCTTCCAGTACTACAGAGACTCTGGATGGAACGCAATTGCCTCTGAACTGCTCGAGCTGTATGTGCAGAACTTGCAAGAGCTTGACAACGGTCCAGAGTCCGCGCCTAGACTTATTGAGTCATATCTTGAGATGATTTCTCTGGGCAAGAAGTACGACCCTACCCAGTTCAGAAAACTGCTCGGAGCCCTGCAGACAGAGCTGACCGTGACCGACCTTGACCTGTTCACACTCACGATCTCCAAGTATGTCGACTGTGATGATGTCGATTCCTATGTGATGACCGTCGAGATCAAAAGCAAGATTGACTTTGAAGGAGACGTTGAGCTAAAACTTGAGTCTGGAACCGAGTCTTTCTCCTTCACTTCCGAAAACTGCCAAATCGGAGTCGACTCTAAGATCGTCTTGCATTCGAAGGAACTGTGTGTCGGCGACTACACTGCCACATCCTTTGTTGTCAACGTGGGCAAGCTGAAGATTATTAAAACACTCTCCGAAGCTGTTTCGCCGTTCCAGATTGAGCAGTTTTCCAGCGGTAATGTGATCAAATCCAACACTATTCTGCGTGTGATGGTTCCTCCGGTACGTCTGCTTAACAAAGACGAGCTTCTCGTCACTGTTCGTGTGGGTGACAAGCCTCTGAATAACGTCGTCCTCGATTTCGTCAAATCGGATGCCGATAGGCTTGTTCCTGATGCCGTTTTCCGTCTGGAGGAGAACCAAGGTGAGGACGATTTTACAAAGGGAACCCCGATCGACTTTGATGTGAGCAGTACTGACGATAGATACACGTTTACTCTCGACTCGCAGCATACGTTTGCACCTCATGTGCGCATTCTTCTCTACATTCCATACTTCTTCCCACCTGACGTCTCGGAGACTAAGCTCACTCTCGAGGCTGGCTTGACGTTTAATGGTGGCTATAGGAAGCAGATTGTGGAGCAGCTGAACACGATGCTTTCGATCGCCGTCTCTGTCCAAGATATTTTCAAATCGTCCAAGATGTTCTCGAGTTACACCATCAATTCTGTGCTCTCTGATAACCCGGTGCGGATCCAGAAGGTGGACCTCAAACTTCCTAACGATGAAGATAGCAGCGAGATTATGACTTGGATGTCCCCGAAGAATGTCATTGCCTACATTGACCAAGGCTCAACTTTCTTCTACAGGCTCGGTACACTCAACGAGAAGATGCTGAATCTCCGCATCGACTACAACGACCTGCATTCCGAGCTCCTCCAGCTTTTGACAGGACTCTACACTAAGAACCTCGACTCGAGGATCATCAAGTACTCGTACATTGTTGTGACGTCCATCATTGGCAAGATCGCCTTCAAGCTCAACTTGTACGGTCTCAAGCACAAGGTTGAATCGATTAACTATCGAATTTCAGACTTCACCTCCGTCCTGCGTCTCATTGATCCTGTCGATCTTCAGTTGCTTGCGGACTCCATAGATGACTTTGTCAAGATGGTTGATGGAAAGACATTCTCTGTCGACGAGAAAGCTCTCCAAAGGTCACGCCAGACTCTTCGCATCAATGTTCCGCTGCCTGTTGTCAATCTCGTCGATACCGTCGAGCTTCAGTTCGAAAAGCAGCTTCAGTACCTCGTCTGTGAGCCGATTCCTATGCGCCTTCGGCTTGATACTTTCGTGCTTAATCTAGGTAAGGACGAGGGCAAGAAAGTCCGGTTCAAGAGTGAGCCGCCGAAACCGGAGACACTCAAGATCCGTCTCACATTTGTGGACTTCGAGCAAAACTGGCTTATCTGCGGTGAAAAGTATCTTTACACCAACCTGAGCCTTGACCACACATCAAAGACCGCACAAAACGTATTCGACACGGAGATCATACTGATTCCACTGAAATCGGGCAAGCTTGAGCTGCCACGGGTGGAAGTGATAAACCTCTCGGACTACAAGGTTGAAATGGAGGTCGACTACAAGAACAGCTCGGAAAGTCTGCTCGTGGTCAGTGAGTTGAACAAGGTCGTCCACTCCTTCTAAGTGGTCCTGTGCATGTGCATACTGCATACTTTCCTATTTATAGATTAACCTATGTATATACATCACTGGCTGTCCTCAGCGAGTGCTTCAAATAAATACTGGGCCGTTGGCTTCCTTGCCACTTTGACCTCATCGAGTCCCTTATCCTTCAGGTACTCCTCAGTGGTGGGTCCGATCGTGGCAATGTCCACACCGGAATCCTTCACTTTATCCACGATGTCCTCTGTTCCCTGTGGGCTAAAGAAGACCACCCAGTCGGCGCTCGGTGCCGCCTTATGGAACCTCTCCATGATGTCTGCCCTCTCTATTGTCCTATAGGAAACCAGCTCCTTCAGTGCAAAGTCCCTAGCCAGCAGCTTTCTTGGGATGATATCCTTGCGAATTTCTCCAGTCAGAAAGAGGACCTTCTTGATAGGATCCTCATTGAAGAGGTCGTCCTCTGCAATCAGATCGGCAAGGATGCCGCCGTTTCCTGCCGAAGGTCCGCCCCTGATGTCCTTGAATCCGAGATTCTGGAGCACTTTGTATGTCGCCGGACCGACGGTGTAGGCGGTTTTTGACAGGACTGGGTCGATATCAAAGCCGCCTTCTTTCAGGATCTCCAGTATGGTGTCCAGCGTCTCAATACACCTCTGGGATGTGATAATGAGAGCCTTGTAAGTGGAAAGATACTCCTCGGACTTGAGAAAGTCCGCAATGAGAGACTCGTTCATGCTCTGATGTTTGAGCAGTGGGACAAAAACTGGCTCATATCCGTTGTTTCTGAATGTGATATCATATGGATCTTGCGGAACCGTCTTGTTCTTCAACAGCACGACCTTCTTCATCCTCGTCTTCCGGTCTGTACCTTGTCAAACTATAGGTTTCTCCGAGAGAGAAAAAAAAAAAAGAAAGAAAAATATCGAAAAAAACCATATATAAATTTTTTGTGAGATCTTTTGGGGAAGCGTTGCCTAATCGGGAGGAATCCTATCCTGCCTCTGCTTTGCATTTTTTTTTTTCTTAGCGCCGGCCAGTTCTGCGCTTCTCGAGAAGCTTCAGTGGCTTGTACGATGAGGACGGAGTCGAAGACAGGATCGAGTCCGAGAAGTCATTCTCACTGATGGACATCTGAGAGCTTTCGGGGCTGAGCTCCATCTCCTTCAGAGTGTTCTGGATCACGTAGAAGTCCTGGACGTTCTCTCTGAAGCGGGCGACCAGCTCGGTGGCAGTTGAACTCAAATCGGACTCCAGCTTATCCTTGAAATGACTTAAAATTTCAGTGAGCTGCTCGGCTTTGTCCTTCTTCATAGTCTCCACCTTCGAGATGGTCACGTCGAACCACTGGAACTGCTCGTCGAGACCTGCCTTGATCTTGGCGTGGCAGATCTCAATAATCTGGGCATCGTTCGTGTTGTTGATAAGGTGGCTCTCGAGCACAATAAGATATACTTTCTCCATCAGTGAAGCGCAGCTTTTCTTGCAAGATTCAACCATTTCTGTCAGGAACCCGTACTCTTCTTTCACATTGGTGCAGGTCTGCTGGAGGGTTCTCAGACCATCCATCTGGTCCTCGTCCAGAATCTGCAGCTCGAGGCAGTGGGTCCGTGCATTGAGCAGCCCATAGAGTCCGCTCAACCAAGGGCTGAGGTTCTTGACAAAAAAAGTCCTCTCCTCGACCATTGATACCGGATGATCCTTTGGAAGTGGCTTCTGTTCAGCTCCAGTTGGTCCTGTGGTCTCCATCTCCATCTTTCCCATTCTCTCGTTCAGGTCGGCCAGAGCCAGATCGGTGGCGTCCGAGTAGATCCTGAAGTACTCGAACGCGGATTTCTCTTCCTCTGGAGGAGTGGAGATACTGGTTAGTTCGAAAGAATGGTCGACGAGGATCTGCGATAGCTCGCTGGAGCTCGAAAGCTCAGCATCCCTCTTGCAACCGAGGAACTCGAGCCGGCGCCGGTTCTCGATAGCAAGCTCGAGGCACTTCTCAAGTCGTTTCTTACCATCAGCAAACTCCTCATCTGTACTCATCTCTTCCTCTCCATCGACGGACATTGTGCCAAGGATATTTTTGATACCGTTCTCTATGACCTCGAACTTCGACAACGCAGCGTCGAAGAGAACCTCTGAGTTGACGAGTGCCAGCTGGCCCTTGTAGGCGTTCAGCTTTTGGATGTCAAGGCATTTTTCTAGATCGATCTTGGCTTCGTCGGTCTCATCAATGTACTTGTGGATCTTGCTGTTGAGATCCCGGGCCTGGTCTCTCATCTGCTTGTACCGGGTCGTGATGTCGTTGTCAAGGCGGGACACAGACTGCGACAGATCTTCCATCCGGTTGGTCATGTTCAGCAGCTTGTCGTCAGTCTCGATCAGGTCAAGGAATGCGCGCTTGACCAACTCGATCTGGTCGTATGCAGAGCGCACGCAGGTTTCGACGCGTTTAATGCCGTGGTCGACATACTTCTCTAGCCTTTCGCCGTCCTGGCCGATCTGCTTCTGGTATTGCTTGTGGAACTTGGTGAATGACTTGTCCGACTGTATCTGGAGTTCCAGAGGCAGGGTCTCCTGGTCGGCCTTGACCTCACAAATAGACTGCTTCAAGCTGGAAACCTCCTCGTTCAGCTTCTTCGTGCGCTTGTAGAGCCAGACTGCAGTGGCGACGCTGGTACCGCTGATGGCACTCAGCAAAACGGCCCCCAGGACGTGCCAGAACGTGCAGTCCTCGCGAACCTCGTTCACGGCCCCCTTAAGAGTGTCCAGATGAACCAGACGGTTGTCTCTGGTTGGAATAGGGGTGATCCTGCTGGCAGAAGTAAGCTGGCTAGTGCTGCTGTAGTTGTTGCTGTCCAACACTTTGAGAGCAGCGAAGCCACCGATCGCGATGGTCAAGAGTGGGTGTTCGAAGACGAAATCAAATGGGTCGATCATTGAAGAAGCGGTGATGGTGAGAGAGGTAACGTTTTCCCCCTGTCCTTTTATGTGCGAAGCGACCGCCTTTAAATTCGTTCCTTGTGATGCTTCCCTGACCACCATTGACGATCTATCATCTTTAACCCCCGCTTCGACAATCCTCTTGCCCAATCGGGTAAGTCCTCGAGGGAGCAAAACTGCCCGCGAATCTGTCCCACCTACTTGATTGTGTATGTATTAAGTCTGTGTTATTTTTTTTTGGGGGGTGCAGCCGAATGCAGCAGGAAAAGAAAAAAAATAATAGCCGTATTATCTCCCAGTCAAAGTATATATTATAGCCTCTTATCAGCAGCAGCCAGAAATGCCCGAATCCGGCTTCTCCAGCGTCTTTAAGTCGCTTTCGAAGTCATGGCGGACTGGAAGTACTGGTTCGAGGAAGCGCAGCTTGCCTGTGACGATCAATCCCACCGTGGTCGGCAACGAGATGGTGGGGAAAGAGCTCCAAGTGACTCTAAAGAACGGTACTACCAATGAGAAGGTGATTGCGATGCGCCAGTTGCGCGAGTCGCTGTCGAACGTCGATGTCTCGTCGGTTCCAGAGGTCTGGTACATCGTGCGTGGCTACATTACCCAGGGAACCAACCCGCAGCTGCGGTCCGAGACGATCCGTCTGCTCAACACATGCATCAGTCTTTCGGACGATGCCACACCAACAAAGCTGTCGTACTACCGCGATATCGTCGACAACTTGCAGCTCGGGTCCAGACTCGACCCAGACTTCCTCCTCTTTCTCAACTGTTTGCAGACGCTGACTCGCAAGGGAAAGGACGTCTACAGCCTCTTCCTCTACCAGGATGCCCCCTTCTGCCAGTACCTGCTGAGTCTCCTGCAGCGCATCGTCAATGACCGCAGCAACGACGACAAGCAATCCGTCATGGAGCTGCTTGACGAGTGCCTCAAATTCAACTTTGACCTCTTCGACGCCGCTTCCCTCAAGATCATCCTCGACACCATGCTGCCCCTCACCGCCAACGCCTCCGACCTCCCCGTCCTCAAGTCAGGCCTCGGCATGGTCGGCACCCTTCTTAGCTACGGCTACGTCCCGCCGAACTCACTGGACACCGTTGTCACCTTACTGTCGTGGGCCCGTATGGTGGATGACGACTCCGTCAAGGAGATGGCCCTCGATGACCTCTCCTCCCTGTTCTGCAATCCTAAGGTGTACTACCTAACGCTCAGCACCGTCTGCGACATCATCCAGGAGAAAGGAAAAGGTGCCGCCAAATTGCACAAGCGCCAGGATATCTGCACAATTGGCTGCATTCGCTTCATTGAGTTCGCTCTCTTCCACTACAACGAGGAATCCAGCCTCGGAGAGCACATCACCAACTTCATGGACAACTCTGTCAACTACGTCTTCAGCTGTATGATTGTCGCTGCCGACCGGAGCGAAATGCACATCTCGATCGAGGTTCTCAAGTTTGTCTTGAAGCTTCTCGAGCTCCCCATTATCCGTCAGCACCACTTCTCGCTCGCCAAGCGTGCCCTCATGTGGAAGCTTCTCCATGAGCTCTCGCTGCCGCAGCAGCCCAACTATGACGAGTCTTATAAGCAGAACATGATGGAGCTGTGCAACAAGCTTCAGAACTTGAACAACTCCGATGTCTACGTCTCGAAGACTGTTCAGTTCATGCAGGACAACGCTGCCATTCTCACACCGTACAACGTCCACTTTGTTCTGAGGTTCTATTCTCAGAACCTGCTTTGCGTTTACTCGGCGCCTGACTGGGAGGCAAACTGCAATGAACTTGTCGACCGTTATTTCGGTATGTGTCCAAGAGAAGTCTACCAGGTTCTGTTGGATGCCTGTGAAGCCACCAAGTATGTCACTACCGACGAATCTGCCTCCAAGGTTTACGGTGACGTCTTTGTCAAGTGTCTTTGCCAGACGATCGTGAAACTCGACTCCAGTTTCATTATTCCGTTGACGGATCTTGTTCAGGACTTCCCGCAGTCCGCTTTGGAAGAATTCATGGAACGTATCTTTTTGGAGATAGAAAAGGCCACGCCGAACAGTTTGGATCTGGCGCAGTTAGTGGTTCTTTTGGAGATTCAGCTGTGCCAGACTCTTGGCTACTCGAGCAAGGCCAACTGGCTTTTCAAGAGAATGTTGCCAGCAGCAACTCAGAGTATCAGTACCAAAAACTTTGCCGTCTTCCTTGTCTTTGCACGGCTGTTTATGTCGATGAGATCTACTGACGACAGGAAGTACCTTTACTTTGATGTTGTCACTGGAATTGAAGGGCTCTGTGATACTCTTGGCCGGAACACTGATTTTATCACTGATCAAAGTGTTCTTCAGAATGCCCAGTGGGTCTACCCAGAGAACCTCTACTACTACCCGGAGGGCAAGCTTGCCACGTGCAGCAAGTACACTTTAGAGAGGTCTGCTCCCATGATTGTTGGTTGGTGTAACATCTGCATCGATATTCTCGACAAATTCTACACCTGGGAGGCCTTCTCCTTTGTGTTGGCCCATTTCTGTCCACAGATCGCCAACTACGCTCTGTTTTCTCCAGAGGCCAGCAGTTCGGTGACAAAATTGATCAGACTGGTCTGTCAGGAGATCCAGTTGAAGTTCACGGAGAGTTTTTCCATTCCAGATAGCAGAGTGACAAAGACTGACGTCCAGGTCGCATTTATCCGGACTCTGTCATCCTTCACATGCTACAAGTCGATCATGTCTAGAGCTGATGAGGACCAGCTCATAAATTCTACTGTCTTTGCACTTCGTGCTTGGGACAAGTCAGGTATACCGTGCCTTCATTTCCTTATCATCGCGACCTATGAGTACTCTGACTCGGTCAAGAAGTTCTTGCCTCCCATTCTTACGATCTTGCAGACAAGAACTGCTTCCCCGCTGACTGCCGGTATCATTTTGGATTTTTTGCTCGTTCTTTCGTTCATGCCAGATCTGATTTCTAACTTCAGTGTCGATGAGTTTAAGGGCATCTTCGCCATTGCCTTTAACTTCATCCAGTACTCGAACGAGAACTACAGTAACAAGCAGTGGATTGCACTCGACCCGGATGACGCAACAGACGACCATATGCCTTCATCGCAGATTGTTGTGTCGCACCAGCTCGTTATGTTCTCAATTGCCATGGCCTACAATGTGATTCCAATGTGGTTCTTGAAGATGAGTTTAGAGCAGCGCAGGAAGCTTGCTCCGTACATCATCAAAGGTCTGATCCAGCGCAGTAAGGACAATGCTCGTGACCTTGCATACATTGAGTTCATCACGAGATCGACGTTTGCAAGAATGGCTATGAGAAACAAGACCACTGTTGAGCACACCGATCCTGACTCGAAGCACCTCCAGAGAAGTTGGCTGTACGGAAACGGAGTCGCTACGATTCGCATGCACAAGGTCACTGGTGAATCCGATGTCACCTTCCGCAAGGCTACCACTGTTGACCAGTTCAACGTCAGGTTGCAAGAGGAACTATTCCCGGACCATGTGCTGCGGATGTATGAAAGCATGGTGAGCGACAAGAACTCTGAGTCCGACGAGCCACCAATTCTTTTCACTCCGTCGTTCTTGATGACTGAAATGATGTACCCAATCCAGGAGGAGAGACCCGTGTTGAAGCCGATCCCACTGGACGATACAGATCCCACTATCAAGAGGGCTATCTCGATTCTCGATAGGATTCCTCTCGTGAACTTCTATAAGGTTGGTGTTGTCTACGTTGGACCGGGTCAAAAGAAGGAGGATGAGATTCTTGCCAACCGCTACGGCTCCAAGAAGTACCAGGAGTGGCTCTCGGAAGTCGGTGACATCATCCGCTTACGCGGCTGCAAGAAGCACTACGTTGGTGGCCTTGATCGGTCTGATGACATTGACGGTGAGTATACGGTACATTACGAGACTGAAGGTAGTCAGTTGTGCTTCCATGTCGCCTCGATGATGCCGAACAACGCTGACGACCCTCACTTCAACAACAAGAAGCGTCACATCGGAAACGACTATGTGAAGATATACTGGAACGAGTCCGGACTGCCATACTCTGACATTGAGAACGTGCTCTCCCAGTTCAACCTGTTGAACATTGTCATTGAGCCAGTGGCCAACACTGAGTACTACCTTGTGAGAACGTACCGCAAGGCCGGTATTCCAGGAATTTTTTCGACCTCACATTTGAAGCTTGTCTCGAAGGAAAACCTCGCCCGTATGATTCGCCATTCTGCCATGAACTCGTCGCAGTTCTGTGATATCTGGACCAATTCTGACTGGGAGTTTTCTTGGGAGTCGAGAATGAAGCAGTTGAAGGCAATCAAGGAAAAGAACGCGAAGGTGTCTGGCGAGGCCTTCTTCCAGCAGTTCGACAAATTGAGCACCTCTGGAAAGAGAGATACAGAGATATATAACCGGTTGGAGATCAACTCTTTCAACTAGTTTACTAATGAACCTTATGAAATTGACCCCTACGACGCCCCAGAGCGCATAAACGTAAGTAGTTTCACTAATAATTACTGGGTCTTACGTGTATCATGTTCCTCATAAACATTACAAACTTCGAAGATTGGGAGATTAGTGTAGTGGTTATCATACCTGCCTTCCAAGCAGGTGACATGGGTTCGAATCCCGTATCTCTCATCCCTAATCTTCAACTAAGTTTTTTTTTTCTATGGGAGGAAATAATCGGTGTGGCGTCGAGGGCAACATGCATTAGATCCAGCCATATTATGACCCATAGTGACCCATAATGACTGGATCATAGGTATACATCTGTACAGGCTACTTAAAGGACGAGTTTCAGCTTTTTATGGTTTTTTATTATTAATTATGGCCAACTAGGCTTCTGGTTTCTTGTCATGTCTTTCAATGTTTTTTTGGTGTTTTTCGGGTTGTTTTTTCTTCTTCCAATGAACAGGGTTGATATGCCTTCGACAACCAGTTAAGGTCTCGATAGGCGTGGTTATTGCTGACCAAGCTGGCGTTTGAGAAGCTCGACCTGGGCCTTGAGTTCTTCATTCTCTTTGGCCAGGGTCTCGCACTTGTCCTCAAGCTGGATCATGCGCTGCATCTTTCTTGCTCTCGAACGACGGGCGGCCTCGGTGTTTCTGGCACGCTTGAGAGAGGCGTTGTCAGAACCCTGGGCGACGACCGGCTCGAGTGGTGCACTTCTCTGCTTACGAGTGTAAGAGACGCAGCCGAACTTGTCGACCTTTGGCTTCTTCTTGTGGGAAGAAGGAGAAGACGAAGTGAAGTCCTCAACGGCCGAGCGGGCGCGCTTCATCGAGCTCTTAGCCTTCTCCTTGGCGGAGAGGTTTGGAGTAGACAGCGAGCGGGTCTCAAAGAGAGGAGCTGCTGCCGATGGAGTGGCATCGTCGAGCGGAGAGGCAGCGACAGAAGGCTGAACAGAAGCGGAAGCCGAGTTAGGGGTGTCAGAGGCAGATGCAGGAGCAGGAGCAGGAGCAGCAGCGGCGAGGGCCATCAGCTCAGCATCAGCAGCAGCGTCAAGTTGAGGCTGCTGAGACTGCTGAGACTGCTGCTCTGGGAAGAGTGGTTCCCAGGTGGCCATGTCGTCGGCGGCGTTTTCTTGCTGCTGAGAGACTGGGGATGGCTCGAACATTGGGATGTCGGTAGCAAGTGCTGAAGTGGTGTCAAAGACGGAGTCGAGCGAGGACTGCTGGACCTCCAGAGGAGAGATTCCAAAGAGCTCGTTGAGGGCCTCGTCTTGAACCGACTGAGGAACGGTGGCATCCTGCTGCGTGGCAGGAGCGGCCGCTGGCTGGGTAGCAGCGGCGAAGTTGCTGAAGACTGATTCACCGAGTAACATGTTGTTTTCGTTGAAAGCTGACAGGGTGTTGAATGTGGTAGTACTAGTTGGTGTAGCTGCGGTTGGGGTTGCGGTAGTTGCTGAAATGTTGATTGTTGTTGACCTTATAGGTTGTGGTTTGGTAGTGTGGGCACGGTAGCCATCATTGCTTGTAAGTTGTTATTGCATCATTTTGAAAAAATGTGAAAAAGGGATCGTTAGAGAAACCGGGTGGTTTGACTTATTCTCTGGTTGACTGATTGATTGATTCCTTGTTAAAATTGTTAGATTCCTCTAAGAGAGAAATGGGGGTTGTTTAGTTTCTGGGGGGGTAGAACGCTAGTTCTTAATTTAAGCGCACATTTTCGGTAGATTCGAAATAGTTATCTGGAATATGTGTGATTAAAAGGTCGTTGGATCGCTTGGCGATGAGTAGGGTAAGTCCTAGGGGTTGTTTGTTGGTGCAATGAAACTAAAAAAGGGTGAGGAAAGGGGTTAAGTTTTTTTGGCGGCGCTGCCCTGATATATATGAAAAATTTTGTGCATCTTGGCGATAAAAAAAACTTGGCGCTTGCTCGGCGGCAGCGCGCGCGCAGGCGCAGGAGCAAAGGCCGGGCGGACAACAAATTACTGGGGTGTGAGGGGTAGTTTTTCGAGTTGTTAGGCTGGCAATCTGGGGGGGATCAGCTCTGTAGAATGGACAATCGGGTATGTGGAGCAGCGATCTGGTGTTGGTGGAGGTCAATCTAGGGGATAAATGACTGTTCTGGAGGGTTGCCACGTTGTCAAGCGGCAACAACGGCGTTTATTTTTCAGATACGGGAATGTGCATTTGCAATCCTGCCGGGATAGAAATGCAAAGCAAGCGCAGAGAGATTAGAGAGTGGCGGTGGTGAGTCACCGCTCCCCTACTCCCCCCTTGGAGTGTCCCAATGCGGTCAAGGCTGTGCATGGCTGAAAGAGGAAGGACTGAAATTTTTCGGTTTTTTTTTTTTTTGTTTTTTTTTTTTTTTTACATCAAGCAGACTAGTATAGTTGGTACAATAGGATATGAAGCGCAGTCAGGACAGCAAGTTTGAGGAGGAGGTTGAGAAAGAGGAGGTTGAGGAAGAAGTCAGCGATACCGGCAGTGAAGGCGATGTTTCTTCTGACGAGGGCTTCGACAGTTCCGACGAGGACATCACCCGTATTGGCCGGCAGAACGTTGAAGATGAAAGAGAGCGCAAGAGACAGAAGAAGAGCAGAGGGCTGGACGACGGCTCGGAGGCGTTCTCGAGCGCAATGAACGCTCTGTTGGACACGAAGCTGAAGGCTCATGACCGCAAGGACCCTATTCTTGCGCGCCAGAAGGGCCAGTTCAAGAAGCTGGAGAGCGAGAAGCTGGAGCAGAAGGCCCGGCGGCTGATGCTGGCCAAGAAGAAGGCCAAGCTTGCACAGGGCCGGCAGGAGCAGCTGGTGCCAACGGGCGACGCAGAGGCCAAGGATGCTCTGATGAAGGAGCGGAAGCTGAAAAAGGTGGCGCAGCGCGGTGTGATCAAGCTGTTCAACGCCATCCTGATGACGCAGACGCAGGTGCAGTCGGTGGAGATGGGCACGGGCTACGTGAGCGACCGGAAGAAGAAGGAGGTTGTGACGGAGGTGAGCAAGGACCGGTTCTTGGAGATGGTCAAGGAGGCAGGCCAGTAGGCTGGCCGGTAGGCTGGCCGGTAGGCTGGCCGGTAGGGTGGCTGGTAGTTTCAACTTCTTTACTAGGATATAATAGACTTAGATACATGATTCAGTATAAATAGGTTCGACTAGTCTCGACTAGTCGACGGTCAGCTCGATGTAGACCCTTGGGATAGCGTCGGAGACCTCGCTCTTGGCGGCGTTCCAGTCGCTGTTGATCGACTTCCATGGGATCTCCTTGTACAGCTGCTGTGGGCTCTTGAGCTCGCCCTGGGCGACGATGGTCTCGCCAAGAGCCCTGACCTTGGCGTCCACCTCGGCCTGGGTGGAGATAGGGATCTTGTCCAGGTAGGACGAGAGCAGAGCAGCCTCACGCAGCTCGTTCTGGCCCATCTGCTGGAACCGGTCCGGCGAGCCCTCCTTCATGTACTCGGCGGCGCTGGCATTTCTCTCCTTCACCATCTTGTGCAGCAGGTCGTACAGCTTGAACTCGTCCTGGGTCTCGTCGACATTGGCGATCTCCATGTTCTTGACCTCGGTGAGGATCGATCTGATGACGTTCTTCTCAAGCGGGTCGGCCTTGAGACGGATGTTCTTCTTCAGGTCCTGTCTGAGCACGGCCATGATCTCGTCGTAGATCGACGTGGTCGAGACGAATCTGGCGGACCGGGCGAACTGGACGCGGGCGGCGTTGGCGCTGGCGCTGGCAGAGCACAGGCGGGAGGCGGCAAGTCTAAACATGACAAGAGAAGATAGGGCTACTTATTTGGGGTGCGTTTTCGAGTTCGAGGAATTTTTTCTCCCATGAACTGCCGGCTTTTCATTGGGAGGAAGAGAGCGAGGGAGCGAGGGAGCGAGGGGGAGAGGGAGAGAGAGAGAGAGAGATGGAGGGAGAGAGGGAGGAAGGTCCGGTTGATAGGGGTACACGAATTAGTATTTTGGGGCAGCTTCTAAGCCTTCGGAGGGTTCCATCAGCACAATACGGCTTATCGCATTACAACCGTGTGGTCGTTTCTCCTTTTCCCCAGAACACCCTCCCCTTCTCGCACCCCTCCAACTGCCGAGGTTCGTTGGTGTACGGATGTTTTCAACGAGGCACTCCCCCCTGGCGCTACTCAGCCGGACGCTTTCTGCACTGGTGCAGATCAGTCTGCCCCGGACTGTGCTAAGGTACTCTGCCTACTCTCTGAACTCCCTCCTTGTATCTTCTACCTCCATTATCCACCCATTATCCACTACATCTTAGAGCCGCCTCCAGTACCGGTCCTTCACCGCCTCCTCCCCCGGCCCCCTCCCGTCCCTCCCGTCCCTCCCGTCCCTCCCGTTTCCACAGGCTCCGCTGCTCTCTTAAGCGCGGATCAAATTTTCCTATTTTTCCGTCCCTCCCTAACCCCCACTCTAGAGGCATGGCCAGCAGCGTACGAGCGAAGCAGCGAGCCCCGCAGGAGGTCTCGAAAGAGGAGGTTCTGAGGCACTCCAGCCACACCGACGCCTGGATTATTCTCCACAACAAGGTCTACGACGTCACCTCGATCCTCGGCCGCCACCCGGGCGGCACCGAGTGTCTCTTTGACTGTGTAGGACTCGACGGCACCGCCAACTTCGACGACGTCTCTCACAGCGAAGTCGCCTGGCAGATGCTCGAGCCTTGCTACGTTGGCCCGCTCGAATCGAAATCCCAGGTCCACAAGTCGTCAAAAGCATCAAAAGAGAGGACCTCAAAAGAGAGGCCCGCTACCTCCACATCCGCATTGCCTGCATACCCGCCGCAGCATTACAAAGACCCCTCCTGGCCCCAGATCGTGCACACAATCGCAACCTCCAAGTACACCTTCCTGGCGCTCTCGGCGCTGGCCACCATCGTCTACCTCCGGCACGTTCGCTGGTCCGACCCAACCGAGGTGGCCTCGGCGCTACCCCAGCATTTCTAAGCATACATACAATCCGATCGCATTACTACAGCCATTATTTCTGTTCACTTCATATTGAATAAGGTACTTCATATCTAAAACACATGTCTGGGCTGCTCCTATAAACAGACTCGCTGCGAATGGCTCAGCCAAAGTGACGTGAGTTCGAAGTGTTGTGCGGGTCAGCCCAATACTTGTTGATGGAATAGAAAGAGAGGAGGCCTCGGCGGAACACCACACTTAGTGACCACCGGTGGTTGGCAGACCAGAGTAGACCTTGAACGAGTCGTAGATCAGCCACTGGCAGCCGGTAAGGGTACCGATCATAACGATACGGGCACCCAGACCCTGCCAGAGACCGCTGAAGCCAATCTGCTTGTAGATTCTAGAGACGGCCTGGCCAATGGACTCACCTGGCTTGGTGTCATTGTTGACCTTCGAGACCATAACGTCGGCAGGGTGGGAGACGGTAGCGCAGAAGATACCGGCAATGTAACCACCGAGGAAGGAAACACCGGTCTGCTGGAGTCTGGACATGTCCTCCTTCTTGGTTGGGAGGTTGGCGTAGATGAGCTCAACGATCTTCTCGAACGAGGAGAACTTAACCATGGTGTAAGGAATCTGTCTGAACCAGAGAGGGACGAGGCCAGCGTAGAGGCCCTTGTAGAGGTCGACTGGCTTGGCTGGTGGGAGGGTGGTCTGCTCACGGACCTTGATGGACTCGAATGGGCAAAGGAAGATGTCGGCGATGAACTCGGCGCAACCGGAAGCAAGGAGGTAGACACCAGTGCCGGAGCTGCCGAAGTAGTCGGAGAAGGTCTTCTTGAACACCTCGTAGAATCCGTACTTACAGGTACCCTGGAGACCGTAACCAATGAAGGTTGGGACCAAGGCGGTGTACAGAGCGCCGAATCCTTCGGTCTTGGCGATGGTCTTGATACCGTCAATGTTAGACTTGTACAGGTCTGGCTTCACCTGCATTCTGCACTTGACCAGGTCAATTGGCAGGACGAGGGAGTGGGTTGGGGCGCAGGCGAGGAATCCGCCGAGGGCGCAGGTACCGTAGTACTCTTTGGTGTACAGCTTGATTGGCTGCTTGGTTGGAGCGGCAGACATGCTTTAGGGTGGAGAATAGACAGTAGAAGTTGGTCGTCAGGAAGAAGTGGAAGGGGGGGAGAAAGGTTAAAAGAGAATCCGAGGGGGAGACGGGGACACTGCCGGCGCTGGGAGGGGAAAATTTTTAAAAGCGGATAAAAGAAACGTGTACTCCCACACTAACAAGTAGGAGAGAGCGCACTGCGGTGCCCGGGTGCGCTGTGCGCGGTGCCTAGCGATTGCCGTAGCTGGACGGACCGGGACGCTTCTGCTGAACCGGTGCAGCAGCGCCAGGGAGGCCCTGCATTTTTTTTTTCACTGCGGATTGGCCAATTGGCCAATCGCGCTCTTGGAAAAACGTCTAACCTCCATCTTAATTGGGCAGGCCCCCGTACGCAGGTCTGTGCGAAAAAAAAAGGCCCGGGGCAGCAGCGCGGTAGGCTGCGGCAGCGAGCGAGCGAGCAAGGGAGCGAGCGAGGAACCGGGAGCGAGCGAGGAACCGGGAGGCGGCGACAAACGGACGTAAGAGAGCTAGCAATGAATTGCAATTACCTTGCAATTACCTTGCATTTCAGGCGTGCAAATCAATTTCATTATTTGCTCCAAAATCAGGGCAGATACACTCGTACTGGCATGTTCCGAACCAAGGCCATCGACTGGCTCGGCGCAGATGGCTCGACGCAGACTGCGCGTGTTGTCCTGCAGAACAAGAACGGTCCGTGCTTCCTCTTGGCCTACGTCAATTGTCTTCTGATGGCCCACGAGGCCGAGAGCTGGGACACCGTGGGCCCGTCGAGGCAGGCTAAATCAGGCCTGTCTTCAGGCCCCTCAGGCCCCCCCTCACCCGAAGCCGCCGGATCGGGCAAATTTTCTCAGGGCAGTGCTGCGACCGCAGGGCGCCCCGATAAGCGCCAGTCGTCGGGCCCTGGCCCGCAGGGCAAGCTCAATCTCGGAGAGTTGAAGCAGTTGGTCCAGCAGGAGGAAATCTCTGAGGATGCTCTCTTGCAGGCCATCGTGTCTTTCAGCTTGGAGGAGTCTGGCAAGCGGGCCCGGTCCAATTCGGGAGAGCAGTCCGACCAGATCTCTCTAGATCCGATCTTGGGAGTGCTTCCCCGATTAGGAAAGCGTCTCATGATCGACCTCAACCTGACCGACCCAGAGGTCACCGATTTCGCCGGCGATACCGAGGGCGTCCAGCAGCTGATGAATCTGGGTGGTGGCCTCACTATGTACCACGCGTTCATCAGCACCGACCCGGAGGGCAGCATCGCCCAGCTGGCCCAGCAGCTCGACTGTCCCAATGGGATTTCCTTCGACCGCTGTATGGAGTGGCTGGCGCAGGAGGACGAGGCCGAGCAGCAAGGCTCAGAAGGATGTTACAAGGATGCTGCACTGGCTGAAAACCTTCGAAGCTTCTTCAAGCAGCACCTCAACCAGATCACTGCGGAAGGCATGCAGCTCGTCAAGGACCAGCTGTGCGACGGAGATTTTGCCATATTTTTCAGAAACGACCACTTCAACACGCTCTACAGGCACTTCGGCGAGCTCTACACCCTGGTGAATGACGAGGGATACCTGGACAAGGACGTCGTTTGGGAGTTGCTCGGTGAGGACACCCTTCTGAGTGGTCAGTTTGGTGAACCCGTCGGCGGTGCCGAGCCCATGGGAGACGGCGGCGACGCTGCCGTCGGCAAGACTGCAGACGAAATGCTCGCCCTACAGCTACAGCAGGAGGAGGATGAGCAGCTTGCACGGCAGATTGCAGGTAATGAGGTCAGAAGAGCGAAGCAGAAACCTGCCAAGTCTTCCAAATCTGCCAAGCCTGCAAGGAAGTCGGCTTCCGCAAAGCCCTCAACGCCCTCAAACCCCGCAAAGAAGCCGGCAACATTAAAGTCAAAGAACAAGCCGCTTCGGCCTACACCGTCCAAGAAGGACGACTGTACCATTATGTAAATTATGGAATACGCATACATCTATAACATTGCCAAAATCTAGGATTAAGAGAACGCGGCTGTTTTCTCCAGGTTCCGAGCGAGCGCTAATCACCCTCGTCCCGCCTTACCCTTGAGATTTTTTAAAACCGAACCTTATCTCCACCACAGTGCTATGAATAATAGTGGCAAGATGGTCCGTGCCAAAGGTTTGAACCGGGACCCGTGCAAATGCTGTTCACTGTCTCATTTTGAGTGTGGCTGCGAATTGCCTCACTGTAAGCGCTGCCTACAAAACAACAAGAAATGTGAGTACCCTGTTAACCTCAAATGGGGTGGAAGGCCCTACAAAAAGCCGAAGCTCGAGAAGATGAACAAAGTTGCCAACATCTCAGCGAAACAATTGGCCAGGCAATGGAAGGCTGCCCCATTCAATCCTAAGAAGCGGCTACGTTTCAAGGATGGCTTCAAGCCTTACGCACATTTGATTACGGAGAGCAATATCGTGCAGGCTCATGCCCCTACAAAGGTCAGCGCTGAATCCGAGAGGGCAGAGCCTGAAACCTCCAGCTTATCATGTCAGAGGCGCCCTATCTCTGACATTCTGACCGATATCAGTACACTGTTGAGTATTCAATCGCACAATGAAGAGGGGTTGGTTGCCACGGGCCAAACTAGGTCTTGTGAGTCTGTTCGGCCCTATGCTGACTGGCTGCTGAGTCTGACTACCTCGGGCGAAATTGATATCTCACAGCCGATCAGGAACAACGAGGGAGGCTGCATACCAAGACAGTTGACTCCCCTTCCTGACATGCTTCTTAATATTCCAATTTACTACAATGCGTTCAAGACGTTCTGCAGTTCTACGTCTCTCTGTTTCACCGTCGCAGAATCCACCATCTATGAGTTAAACCCGCTTCAGCTTCTTCTACCAAGTGTTGCCATAGACAACGAAGGTGTGCTGTGTTTGGTTGTTGCGTTCGGGCTTGCGCATCAGGCTAGGCTAATGAGGAAAAAGCTTGCCCCAGGAGTCATAGGCTCGCTGCTTAAGAAAGCATCTGATAGTCTCCTGCTGCAACTTCAACAGAATGGGTATGCCCTCAATGAGACGTTTCTTGCATTGATAGTGTTATTATGCTCATATTCAATGTTTGTGTTGCATCCTGACGATACGCCCTTTAGTATTCGACAGGCCAAGCGCATTCTTCTCAAGGCGGGTTATAATCGACCCTTTGAAAATCTTCGCAGCTTGAGCCAGTCCTCCGAAGTGGAGTTCTCAAAGACCAAACTTTCATACTGCATTTTCAAATGGTTCGGATATACGGATGTTTTCACCTCGTTATTATCGTCACTAGAACCCTCTGAGGAGCTGGTGAACATCTGCAATGGAAACCCTCAGAAGTCATGGAGTCTTGAGGAGGATGGTGTCATGATTCATCTCGATTCTCCAGTGAGTACAGTGCTTTCGTCTTCTGAGGATATTGACTATTGTTTTGCCGACAGCACCTACGAAAATCTAGGCAAGGGTGAATCCGAAGAAGATGTCGATTTCATGCTTGGATTCTCAACGAGGTTTCTCTCGTTGTTTGATCAGTTGCGTAATCTTATTCGTCTAGGAAATCTGGAGAAGAGGATAGATGAACAGGTTTACGGATTGAGTCTATATAGCAACGAGTATAGACCATCCCCGCAGATCGTCGAAAGAGCTCTGGAGTTGGAGCTTCTGTTCAGGAAGTTTGGTGGTACCATTCCAAGCGGAGATAATGAGAAAGACAACACTGATTTGCTTCAGGCTTCAAATCACTGTTTCTCGCTTATGGGTCTGATCTTGCTTCACCGAAGAGTTTTAAGGATTCCTCGAAGTTCTCGTATTGTTCAGGAGATGTCTCGTACCGTAATTGATCTGATGAACAAATTTGTCGATGGCAGCAGATTCTCTGGAGCCCTAGGGCTAACGCTTCCCCTGTTCGTAGCAGGGTGCGAGTGCAAGGACCCTAGTGTCAGAGAGCTCTACAGGCTCAGAATACAGAGTCTAGCTCTCGATAGGTATCCTGTCTGGAGTATTATGAATAGTTGCTGGTCGACGAGCGCAGAATGGTACGAGGCTTTCCCGGATTCTGCGGTCAACGCTGTTTTGGGTTAATTCAATTCAACTAAACAAACTAAACTTTAACATTCGCATCTTCAGCACCGTGTCGGACGTTTTGATTGGCACTTGTAATTGCTTCAATAACGTTTTCGGTGTATTCGTCTCCTTTAATAACGGATCCAGCATCCAAGTTTGGACGTGGTCCTTCGTAAAACTTGCGGGCATAGATGAAGAACCAAAGAATGGCCAAGATCATCGAGCCCCAGTAGGTGACTGCAGTCCAGTTCATCAAGGATGGAGTCAGGTCCTTTCCTTTGTAGGCAGGGAAATTGAAGAACGGAATCAGGAGCAACACAAAGGCGGTAGAACAAGCAGCCATTGGAATAGAAAGCTTTCCAAGGTTCCATGGACCCGGTTTGAACGTCTTGCGAGCATACGTTATTCTCAGAAGAGAGGGCACTGCAAATGAGATGTAGGAGCCGATTGCAACCATCGAGAATAGAGCGTTGACGGTCACTGCACCACCAAAGATAAGTAACAGAGAGCAGTTACCCAGGAACCAGTTGGCCCAGACGGCATTGACTGGTGTCTTGGTGACTGGGTTCACCTTGGACCAAACCTTGTAGAATGGGAAGCATCTGTCTCTTGAGTAGGAGAAGAGCACTCTGGAAGTCTCAATCATGCATGCAAAGGTGCAGGTCACAGACACCACGCACGTCAGTGCACCCATCGCCATGGCGGTCTTCGGTGGAAGAACTTGATAAAGTAATTCAACGAACGGTTGACCGGAAGAAGATGTGAGAACATCGGTGATGTCAACAATTGTATAAACGATGGCCAATTGGAATATGAATCCAAAGACTGTTCCACAAATTGCCGTGCTGACAATGGCACGGGGTGTGGAGACTTGAGCATTGGAACACTCCTCTGTAAGGTGGAAAGGCGAGTCGAACCCACATATACACCAAATGCATGCAAGGAACGACATAATCACAGCAACTCCATCCGGCCACTCAGTCTCGTTCGTGAGAGCCCATGCAACACTGTTCGAATTGAACTTTGACAGTCCCAGAGTCTCCCGCTTGTTGCTAGCAAGCAACACGACGAAAACAATCAAGAGGGTAGCGATATTAAGAACGGCCGAAATCTCATTAGTAATGGCAATCCACCTTGTTGGAAGCGATGTCATAATAGAGCAAATGGTCATGATGAGAACCGCCATCAGGAAAACTTGATATGTCTTAATAGTGTACTCGGGATTGGAGATGGTAGCCAGAGTGAGGATCATCAGCGAAGTACTGTACGCAATAGAAGGTGCTGACATAAGACGTGCAAGGTAGTTGGACCAGCCGACTATCCAGGAGAAGAGCGCCCTGTACTTCGGTGGAGAAAGCATAGCAGTGGCATAGTAAAGACCACCTGCGGTCGGGAAGGCACTCGAAATTTCAGCCATAGAGAAGGCAACGCACATGACACCACAAGAGGCAATCAGCCAGGCCCATGTCATACCAGCGTTTCCGGCATATCCAATGGAATAGGCGACGGTGGCAGCGATGGAAGGGAGGAGACCCAGAACAGAAAAGGAAACGGCGAAAGTGGAGAAGAAAGACAGCTCTCTCTTAAACTCTGGCTTGTATCCCAGAGCCATGATGGCAGCATCGTCTTTGTTGACACGATGATCAATCAGGATCTGCGTGCCTTCTCCCGAGAGGACCGATTGGATAGGTATGTCGTCGACTGAGAGGACCGTCTGCACGGTGGCGATGGCTTTAACTTCCTTTGGGTTCACTTCCATCCTCGAAGAAGAGCTGGATAGGTTTTCTTTTGACATATAAGGATTTTGCACCTAGATAATCATCTACAGTATTGCTCACCGCCACATTTATATAGTTCCACTGTCTATGGGTTGGACCTCAAATCGTATGGGGAAGAGCTCAATCTTTAGATAAGACGTACTGCAAGTCTACGTTCCGAGTATGGTCGGTCGGCTTCTCATGTGCTCCCTCTTAACCGTCTGGCACCCTATCGCATTGATTTTATTTTTGCATTTCACGCTTGTGATAAGATTCGTACCTTCCTAAATAGGCATTTTCCTCGGAGAGTTACCTGCGTTATCCATTTAGTACGGCCAATGAAAAAAAGAAAAAAAAGGTCACCAAAAAAAGGTCACCAAATTACTGGTTACTTACGTAATTCAAAAGAAACTTCTTAAGGTATAAAAGTGTGTATGACCTACTCTTTCTCCACGATCATCAGTGTCTCTCCTGGGCCAACCACATCGCCTTCATCAACTAACACCTCTATAACATTGTAATTTGCTTCTCCGTCGGCCGCCTTGTCCCTGATCCTGATAGGAATTTCCATCTTCATGGATTCCAAGATGACAACCGGTTCGTCGAACTTGAACGAGGCGCCCTTCTTGAAATTGATCTTAAACACATTCGCAGGCATTGTAGCTGCAATGTTGATTGCATTTTCACTGTAGCTCGAGTTCTTTAGGGCACTTGCCTTGGCTAACTTAGCAGCAACCTTCTCGGCCTCCCATTTGGCATGGTCGACTTTTTCTGCCTCCCTAAGTTTCTCGAAGGCCAGACGCTTCCTTATAGCCAGCTCTTGGACCTCCTGATCGATTGATTCCAGGAATTTGGAATATTCAACGAAGTCAAACTCTGCCTTCTCTGGCTCAAACCTCCTCCTTCCTGTCATGCACTCTATGTTCAACTGGTCCAACTCCTCTTCAGTGACCTCGTAGTAGACCACCTGGTCGAACGCTTCCAATGGCCATGGCTTATTGTGGATCCGGCAGAAGGTATCCCAGTACCAGTTAGGCAGGGTGATTGCCCAGAGCATGTATCCACCAGGAGAGTTGACCGGATCCACAGACTGGCAAACCGAGCCCGAACTCAATGCGCCTGCAGGGCCGTCAGTTCTTGGTGGATTGTACTTGGAAGTTACAAACCGATCTCTCGGATCGGTCAGCACAAGTAAGGGGTTGGCGCAAAGAAACGAGACTGCCACTGTAATCTGAGTCTTACCGGTAACACATTGCTTGAAATCCTCGTAAGTTTCGAGACAGTTTGCCTTCATCAGGTAGTCGACGTTGCTTGGAAGGTAGGGGGCGTGGGGTCTCTGTGCATGCATGTATCTATCAATGCTATGCTTGATAGCACTGTGTTCAAAGCACATTGGCAAATGATAGATACGAGATGGGACTTTCAAGTTTTCCACGGGTGGAATTCCAGCCTCCAATTTGACCAACTGCTCCACAATTACCTGTCTGTCCACCTTCAGCGGGTCGAAACAGACAGCATAGGCACCAGTACTGGCTTCCGTCGACAAGACATCCAACTTCTCCTTCACAAGGTTGTCCAAGATATACTGTCGGCCATTATTGAAAAGAGAGTACTTTGTCGTATTGAAATCCATGACAATCATTCCCTCTCCTGCCTGTCTGAATGCAACGTATGGAAGCTCCCCGGCTTCACGAATGTACAAGAGCTTTCCGAGCAGGCTGACCGGTCTGTACGACTCAAGCTCATCTGAGAACTTGTAGTCGGTGACAGTTGGTCTCTTGGAGACAACATCCAAGTATTCTTTTCTCTGCTTCAGGAGCTGGATGGCATCACTATAGTGGATGAGCTTGAACTTGATCTCAGATCCAATGGAGCTCTGTCCAAACTTCCAGAAATCAACCTCTGCAGGGACAGCAATGCATGTAAATCCCGACAAAGTGGCACCATCAACACCAAACAGAGCCATTCCAGAACCAACAATACTGAGACCACATGATGGGTAGGGGTACTCCAAAATGTTGCTTGGATGTCCACCACCATCTCCTCCGTGCTCCCTTCCAAACTTGAACGAAGGACCATCCAGAGTGATGGCACCTCTGTTAGAGTTAATGTTGACCTTATAATCAGTCGAGTATAACTCAGCTAGACCTTCCACAGAGGCAATATCTGGAGTGTCATGTGGTCCGCCAGTAACTCGAATGACTGTAGAATCCCTCTCGTAGACAGGAACCAGTGACTCGGGAATTTGATATCCAGTTGTAACTGTGTCAAACTGCTGATGTAATTCTGTTATTTGCAAACAGTCACCTGAAACAATGGTGCGACCCTGGTGTCCACCCAGCTTCAAACTTGGAGAACAGCTCTTTGATCCTAGCCAGTCTGCAACTCCCGGAAGTCCTCCCTTTATTGCAAGGTAGCATCTGCTACATTTGCCCTCTGCTTCACCAACATCCAGAGTAGATCCTTCTGGAACCAGCAGCTCAGTAAAGTATGGCACTGTCTGACCATCAATTTGGGAACTGAATTTACCGCCAGCCAATGCCACGATAGCAGAATTGTAGAACTTGATCAATCCACCAACTGCAGTAAACTCTATGCAGGCAGTGTTCTGATCGTTACCAACAGCGATATTAGCCAGCTGAAGAGCCAGAGGGTCGACAGGACCACTTCTGGGGACTCCGTGCCTGACATTGTTTCTTCCAGGTAGATCCTGCACCGTTGAATAGCTGCCGGCCTCGACAAACTCGATCAGGTGTGGGGAGAACTTGAAGGAATCGAGAGTTGTAGTGAGCGTCATACCATCATTGAAATCTTTGTTCTTTAAGACGGTAGTGCAGAACTCAATATTGTTGACTGGGCCCTGGATGATGACCTCCCCGAGGAGCTTGATGATGTTCTCGCTGGTTCTCTCAGGAGACCAAGCCATGACCTTTCCAAGAAGTGGGTCAAAATAAGGGGAAACATGGCCACCAGTAGACAGCCAATGGTCAACTCTGACCTTCCAGTCATCACGTTCACCATTGGAAGGAATGGAGACTTTGTGAAGAATTCCTGGAGTTGGTGCAAAGTTCTTGACAGGATTTTCGGCATAGACACGGACCTCGATGGCGTGGCCGTGGGGAACTTCGACTCCAGATTCGTACTTCAGGTTCCTCTTCAAAGTGGCCAATGGGATGCCGGAACCTGACATTTCGTAGTCTGCTTGGAGAAGCATGAAGTACACCAAGTCGACGTCGTAGACTAACTCCGTGATACCGTGCTCCACCTGTAGTCTGGTGTTCATCTCCAGGAAGTAGAAACTGCCATCATTGTCGTTGACTAAGAACTCCACCGTGCCTGCCGACTTGTACTTGACTTTCTCGGCAAGGCGCCTGGCACAGGAAGTGAGCTTTCCTCTGAGTCCATACTTCAGTCCCAAATTGCTGACGAAGGGGCTTGGAGTCTCTTCGATAACTTTCTGGTGACGACGTTGAATAGAGCATTCTCTCTCTCCGTAAGTAACTACATCTCCAAGGCCATTACCGAAGAGCTGGACCTCAATGTGGCGTCCCTTGGTGATGTACTTCTCGATGAACACGCCGGCGTTCTTAAACAAGGAAGCTCCTCTCGACTTGATTTCGCCTAGACTCTCTGTGGCCTCCTCGTTGGAGTAACAGACCTTCATTCCCATGCCACCACCACCGGCAGTAGCCTTCAGGATGACTGGATAGCCTATTCTATTGCACTCCCTAACGAGCTCGTCCTCTTCTTCGACAAGGTCGGTTCCCGGAATGACGGGAACGTCACAGGAAATGGCAAGTTTTCTGGCCAGATGTTTTAGGCCAAACTGCTCGATCGAATAAGCATCAGGTCCAGCAAAGCCAATTCCCACAGTTGACAACGCCTCAGCAAAATCCTTATTTTCACTCAGGAAGCCATAACCGGGGATAACCACGTCAGCATGGACACTTTGGGCAAGAGACACCAACTGTTCTATGTCGATATAGGCCGCTGCTCCAATTCCTTTCAGCTGAATGGCCTCATCTGCCTCGGTCACGTGCAAAGATTCAAGATCCTCTTTAGCGTAGACTGCAATAGAGGTCAATCCGTTCTCCTTACAGGCCCGGATTATACGGCAAGCGATCTCGCCTCTGTTGGCGATGAAGACTCTCTTGATGTTTTGAAATGGGCACATCTCTGTTGGCTGTTTGGTGTGGTGTCTCTACGGTTCATACCCCTCGCCACGGACATTCGTCTCCTTTTAATCTATTTCGAGGCCCATTATTACTGGTGCATACTGGTGCATGTATTGCCGAGCCACCTCGGCTGGGCCGGGGCTCCTCAAAACTTTCGGAGTTTCCCTAATAGTTAATTATTTTCAGATAAGAGCCAAGCGCAAATGCATCCCCTTTTCCCTTGTTCATAGGCCACCCCTCCTCTCTCGCGCCAAAAAAAAAAAAAAGAGCGGACGGGATTTATAATGGGAGGGTGGCATAGAAACTTCTTCTCTCCCAAAAGTCCAAACTCCAAAACCAAATATGACTGTCAGTGAACTGGACGGTGATGCCAACTTGAACTCAAAGTACATGGACAAGTATGAAATCATCTGTGACATGGGTGAAGGATTTGGTCACTATGTCGTCGCCCCCGACGAAGAAATCATGAAGTACATCGATGCTGCTAACATCGCGTGCGGCTTCCATGCTGGCGACTTCAACACCATGAGGGAGATGGTCAGACTCGCAAAAAAGTATGATGTCAAGGTCGGTTCACACCCTGGCTTCCCGGATAGAATGGGCTTTGGTAGAAGGAAGATGGAGTTCACGCCCGAGGAGGTCTACAACATGGTGGTTTACCAGACTGGAGCCCTGCAAGGTTACTTGCAGATGGAAGGTATGAAGCTTCACCACATGAACCCACATGGGGAATTAGACTTTTACATTTCCACGGATGAAAAGCTCATGGAAGCATTCATTAGAGCCGCCAAAGGATTCGGTGTCCCTGTCATCGCCACCAAGAGCAAGACCTTCTCAGAGATAGCCAAGAGAATGGGTGTCGACGTGATCCAGGAGCATTTTGTCGACATCGACTGGACAACTGAGGGTACTTTGAACTCAGTTCAGAACTCTAACCACAAGACCCCTCAGGATGTCTACGACAGAATCTGCCAGTCTGCAGAGAAGGATACGATCTTGACGAAGGACGGTGAAGAGATCACCCTGAACTATGGAGACAACCCATTCCTTCTTTGCCTTCATACCGACATTCCAGGTGCAATGGATAATGTCAAGATTGCTAGAAAGGCTATTGACATGCTTAATTCAAAGTAGCTTATATATCTTCAAACATTTCTCAAAAAATAGGTCCCTTCACGCTGGCAAGGGTCTTGACACAGTGAGCAAGTATGTCTACACCACTCTTGAGCTGCTTCTCTGATATAACCGGTGGCGGACAGATCCGAATTCTCTTGCCATCATCAGCACCGGCAACTATAAGGCCCTCTGAGGCACACAGCTTGGCTAGTCTCCAACCATTGAAGTTTTCACTCAACAAATCGGGATTAAGGATCGCGGCACCAAGGCTACCTGCTCCGCTGACACTGACAATCTCAGGAGTGCACTTCTCCATGATGAGCTTGCGCATCAGCTTGCCGGTCTTGAGAGACTGCTCACAGATATTCTCCTCAATCAAGACCTCAAGGGCAGCCAGTGCAGCTTCTGTGGCTGGAGGGTTGGCGGCCATGGTAGATCCAATCTCGAATGGACCCACAACACTCATGACCTCGTCATGACCGCAAACTGCCGAGAGGGGAGCAGTGCCACCAGAAAGTGCCTTGCCCAAGCAAGCCAGGTCTGGTTTCACCCCTTCCGCCCAGCAGCGTAATGGGTATCCAGCACGTCCTAGACCAGTTTGAACCTCGTCGGCGATGAAGAGTATGTTATACTGTTTGCAGACATCGTATGCTTCCTTGATATAACCCTTAGGTGGGTCAATCACACCGGATGCTCCTTCAATTGGCTCGACCATGAATGCGACAATATGTGCATGGTCTGCACTCAGCGCCTCCTTGAGGGAAGTAATATCACCGTACTTCACGAGTGTTCCTGATGGTGAGACTGGGCCAACTTTAGGCACGAAGGGACCGTACTGAGCGTTTTTTGTCTCTGCAAGAGAATGGGTCGAAATGGTGTTGCCATGATAGCAGTTCGAAGCGGTCAGGACAAAGGCTTCGCCAATGGGGATTCCCTTCTTGCAATACCCCCACTTTCTGGCTATCTTTGCTGCCGAATCGGTTGCATCTGCTCCCGAGCACATACAGATGATGTTCTCGTATCCTAAGACCTCTTCGATCTTGGCGGCAAGGCGTGCATAACTTGGGCTCATGACAGACGTGTTTGCCAGTTGACAATCTTGTAGTGCCTTGCAGGCAGCTGAGATGATCTTGGGATGGCCGTGTCCCATGTTTGCGACAGCAAAGAAGGAGAGGAAGTCAATGTAGTCGTTCCCATCCATATCCCACAGTGTATCTCCTTTGGACTTCACTATTGTCACCGGAAGTGGAATAAAGCCTCCTTTGATGTGGGACTTGTACTCTTTAACGATTTCATTTGACTGCTCAGATTTCTTTTGGATCATATTGAGTTAGTTTCAGATTCAGTCTCCACGAGAACCGTCTGGAATTATATAAAAAAAGACGGCGGGGAAGGGATAGACCCTATTTTTCTGGGGGAAAGCTGTAGATAGGCGGTAGCTTCCGCACCGGGAAATCATTCTGCTGTTTTACAGCAGACCTCCGACTAAATGCCACGCTACTGGACAGATAAACTCACTGAGATTATGGATTCTTTCATTTTAGGGATTGGCTTAACAAATATTAAAACTCCTGAAGGAATTTTATAACTGTCCTGACTGTCTCTTCCATAGCGCCAGGCTGGGAGCCTTTACCAACTGCATGCAGCGCTCCGTCTATTATCTTACTAGAGTCGGACCAGATCTCCGGGGGTGTAGCCTTCTTAAATTCCGACATCAGCTGAGGTATGGAGACATCCTTTGGGACAAACTGGTCTGAACCAGAGTAGATGACGAGAAGCGGTTTGTCGAACTTGCCGAAACTAGTCCGAAAATCTTCTTGAGTCAAGTCAGGACTGAAAAAGTCGTCGTCACCTCCGACACCAAAAAGAGAGTAGAACCGATAGGCATTGATGGGACTGTCATGGAAGGGCTTCCAGTATTTAATGGACATAGTTTCGTCAGAGTGGCCTTTAGAAATGAGCTCTTTGGATACTTGAAGCCCCTCGTCAAGCACATCCTTTGGCGTCAGTGCCATACAGGCAAATCTGTCAGACACTGGTGCCTGGATGATACCAAAATCCAGGGCACAGAATTTGTCGTCTCTATCAAGTCGAGTGAAGTACTGCATAATATCCTGGCAGCCGGTTGAGTGGCCCATGATTCCAAGTGTTTCCCTGGATCCACCTTCGGTGTCTGGAGATCTCAGATAAGTGGCCAGTTTGGCGATCTCTGAGGCATCATTGGCTAGAGATGATATTCCCCAGCCAATTCCAGACGATGTCATCTGTATTTGGATAAGAGACCAACCCAACTTTCCCACCTCCTGGGCCAGGAGTGGCAAATATGCCACAGTATTAAAATAGTCTCCCAATCCTGCCACAAATATCAAGGCCTTCTTGGAATGGAAGCTTCCATACTCAAAACAGAATAGTTTTGGAGAATACTCGTAGAGTGTGCCTGTGTTCGCCATTGCTTGAATGCACTATCACGTTCTCCTGTGTTCACTATGTGCAGATTGTTTACTTATAGATTGTTTGAAGCCGCCATTGCTCATACGCTATCTCGGCAAGTGGCCTGGATCGCCGACTTCCTTAAAGAGTAATTTCTTCATGCATTCTGAGACGCTATCGGGAGCGGTCGATAGCTCGAGGAGGATAAGCTAATCGGTAGGATTTTTTTTTTTTTGCCGATATGGTTAGACGTAACCATATGATTATTCCGAGAGCTTTCTGACCTGGCCAAAACCCACTGAACTATACAAGATAAGCGCATTGTTACTTGGGTTTTACTTCAGTCGACCCCAGAATAGCCATAACATCCTCATAGTTATCCGTGTTATACCAGCATTCGCCTGTTTCCCAGCATTTTTGCATGACTTTCAGAGAGGGGAATCCTTGCAGTGAAAGTCCATGCATGCTCTCAATGTATTGAATCCTCAAAGATGTATCAGTGCACTCACAGCCTGCTACAAATAGTGGGAGGACGACTCCAATTGCGTACAGCTTTGTGGTTGGCTCAAGAAATCTGAGCACCAGCTGTAGAATGGTGTTGCATAGCTGCTGAATGATCCGAGAGTTTTGAGGAATTGCGAGGACTCTTCGATAGAGAAATATTAAGCCCATGGTACTAAAACAATGATTGGATGCCACAAGAGAACTAAATGAGTCCGCTTCTCCTTGGTTATCTGTCAGCGGAGATTCTCCTGCTAGAACCTTAAATTCATTCTCCAGTTCTAACGTACAATACAGTATCAGAGCATCGGGATGGTACTCTACCTTGTTCGAGTGTAGAGCTTGGGTTCTGTCGTGGACCTTCTTTAGTAAGTTGTTGAACCAGATGAGCTTGATTAACTTCACAAACACTGCGAGCAGTTTGGGAGAAAATCCAAGCAAAAAGTCGATGCCATTCGAGGACTCGTCCTTACCGAACGTTAACTCACACTCTTTGGTGTAGTTATAGTCGATCTGGTTATCAAAATAATTCAATGGAATGGACTCAAGAATAGAGTCAAAGTCTTTCAGACCCATGTTTTTAGTGTTGTGTGTCATTTGACTCTTCCGTACAATGTACTCGTCGACCATATCGTCTGAGGGCTCCAGTTTTGTCAGTAACGAAGACATGGTGTCAGCGTAGGCAAACCATCGGAGAAGGCAATATAGAAGCCTAACTTTTGGGTCTTTAGGGTCACATTCACCTCCGTTGTTCCTGGAGATACTGAGTAGTTTCTCGAATGGCGTGGCATATCCAGCGTTGATCAAAATCCGTCTGGTATCGTTGATGCTAGGGAGAGCTTCCTTCCTGTAGAGTGAGATGCATGCAAATGAGGAGAGCATGATGGCAAGTGGCAGTGGTGTTTCGGTTGATGGCTTCATTGTGAAATTGTTGAAGGCTCGATAGAGCAGTTGCTTGATGGCCCGGTGCTCCATTGGCTTGTGTGTAATTTTACTCTTGTGTGCCAACCCGAAAGCAATAACAACTGCCAGCATGCCATCGTCTGTCATTCCAGCACACGGAAGCAATAACCGCATGGGATTACTAGTGTAGAGCGTCGGATCTGCAACGGTGAAGTAGATGGATGTAGTGTTGCAGTAGATCGAGAAGGCCTCGTAAAAACTAGGGACGTTGAGAAGAAGGCCCGGAAGAGGACTCATGCTTCTTGGTACTCCCCCTCGTAGTAAACTCGGCGACTGAAATTCCATGCAAGTGGATAGTTTAGCATGTCTTGCAACATCTAAAAGCCATGGATCGGATGGATCTGGAAGGCAGTCAATTTTCACTGCGAGTGCTTGTTCGTTCCCTTGTTTGGTGCTCTCATTCTTTTGACAATTGTTGGACCTTTTCTTCCTGGTGCGTTTAGAAGGATCGACAAACCTCACCTTCGACGATAGAGAGGGTGCCTCCTTCCAGTTTTTGGCAAATTGCTCTGTTGTAATGTTGGCAACGAGATTGAGCTTCTCGAGTTTAGGTTTCTTGTATGGTCTCCCGCCCCATTTGAGAACCAAAGAGTAGTGGCACTTCTTGCCGGACCTGCTGCAGTTGAAGCACACCGGTTCGCGCCTATCGCACTTCACTCTTGATTTCTTGCATGCATCACAGCTGATCTTAGAGATATCATTGTTGTCACTCTCGTCCCCTAACATTTCGCCTATTATCAGGACGTACCACAAACTGAAAAGCCGCAGACTGGGGTGACGCTATCAGTCTCGGCTTTTATATTTTTTTTCAAGATATACCGTATTGGGTAGGTGGGCTTATCTAGGGTCGGCCGTAGGTAGTAGGTAGTGGAGCCTTTCCAAACTTGCGCGGGAGAGGGATCAGCCGTGCGATGACGGCTACAATGATTTTATGGAGTTTACGTAATTGGTTATTGCAATTCGGATTCTAGTAATTGAGTATAAGTTTCTATTCAGAGCGACAACTCAGCTTCAGTGTCCTTGATGGCCTTGATGAGAGCGTCAGCGATCAAGTTGGATTCCTTCTCGGTGATGATATATGCTGGTGCAACAGAGATGTGATCACCAACGCAGACGATTTCACCGTCTTCGCTTTCATAAGTACCTTTGGTACCTTGGACAGCCATAGTTGTGATTCCGTTGGCCAGTGCCTTGTCATAAACTTTGTAGGACACCTTCCATTCAGGTGGGAAGCACTCTTTGGTCTTGGGGTCACAGAGCTCCACAGAGAAAAAGAGAGGAAGGCCCCTCACATCTCCCACAATCTTACTATCAGAGAGCTCTGTCTTGACACGGTCCATCATGTGCTGGCCCCACTTTGCTCCTGTTTTGATGATATTGTCGCGGAAGAGCTTTCTCTGAACAGCAAGTCCAACCTTGCAGTTGAACTCATGGCAGTGGTAAGTCTGAGAGCCGATGACGGTGTTGGTGCCCTTGACGAAGACGTCCCTCACTTTAGGAGAAACCAGAACGCCGGCAAGGGTCACGTATCCAGATCCCAAGGTCTTCCCAAGAGACATCAGGTCAGGACCGTTTCCAGACTCCATGTACTTGGTGTACGTGTGGTAGTTTCCTGAACGTCCCAGACCGCACATCACTTCATCCAACATGAACAGGGCACCATACTTGTGGGCAATCTCACGAACTCCGTCAAGATAGCCTGGGGGTGGAGGGACAGTACCGAAGGAGGATCCACCGACCGTCTCCATGAGCACACCACACACGGTGGAAGGGTCAACAGCTTGGAAGAGGTCATCAAGCTCCTTAAGGAGCTGCTTGGTGTATTCTTCCTCGGATACAGTATTGGTCATTCCCCTGTATGGGTTGCATGGCGAAATCTTGGGAGTTTGCTCTTTAGAAAGCAAGATATTTTCATAGCCCATCTTCCAACGTCCATCACTAACAGAGAGTGCACCAACGGTGAATCCATGATAGCTGCTACGTCTCGAGATGAACCGAAACCGCTTCTTGTCACCGAGCTCAGTGTGGTACTGCTTTGCAATTTTCATGGAGTTCTCGTTAGCCTCAGATCCAGAACCGACCCAAAGACCAGCTGCAAAGTGTCCTTTGGGCGAGTGGTCGATCATGAACTGAGAGAGCTCCTCTGCAGCGTAGTTAGACATGTACAAGCCAAATGAATAGTGAGAGGTCTCTGCTGCCTCCTTCATAGCACTAATGATCTCTGGGTCTGATTGTCCGAGAGAGCCAACAGCTGCAGTAGTCATGGCATCGATGACAGTGTGCTGCAGCTTTTTTGCTGGATCCTCAAAGGTGACATATACTCCATCTGCTTTGACAAGCATGGAAGTTTTCTCGGAAACGACATTTTGGAACACGGTAGAAGACATGTTGAGGGTGGAATTGATGAATAGAGAGATGGTTTAGAATGTTAGTAGCGGTCAAATGTTGGAGTATTTATATTACGGTTGGTACGAAACACCCACCTTCTCAACCGGGATTCTGTGTTACGGTCCCCGTTGAGACTTTCCTAAAGAGGCAGATTTGTGTGTTTTTTGGGGCCAATCACAAGAAGACATGCCTGGCAAAGTTCTTATCTAGCAGCACGTTGATGCCTGGGCCGGCCCAAGCAAGTTTCAGGTATCGTAATACTGAGACCATTCCACTAGATTGTAGGACCTTCAAAAAATTCTGGGTTCTCGACACCAGGTAGTCCTGGTCCTTCTTGCTGATTGCGGCAACTCCCGCTATGGCGAGTGGCCAGGGGAAAATCGAAGAGATCTGGCTCGAAATTGAGAGTCTGCCCAGGCTAGCCTTGAAACTGGCGAACGTTCCCTGAATTTCAGGGTCGTCCGTCGGTGTGCTCGGATAAAGTATCTTCGTGAGGAATATCACAGAGGCCTTTGAGACCAGGTCGGCCATAATGCAGCTTTCCAATAACAGCCTCTGAACATTTGCCGGTTCAGGTGCCTTGATCAACCCCGGCACGATGGGCATCGTGTAGTACTTTGCTGATTTCAGCAGAGACTGTGCAATGGTGATTTTTTCTCCACACAGGGGCAGGTCTAGGGAAATCCAGGTGGCCTTGGCGGCAATCTCAAAGGCAGGAAGAGAAGCACCCATGACTGGGTTATTCATCCACGGCACCCGGCACTGATAAATGGGAGGGATAATGTAGCTTCTGAATGCTTTGAAAAGAACGAAAGGCGACGGTATGGTGTGTAGCACGTCCTTGTCGCAGCCGAACAGATTGACAGAGTAATTATAGAGGAAACTCTCGATAATTGTTCTCTCACATGCTTCGACGTTCACATTCATCGTATCGACTGACTGTATCATATAGTCGACCCGGTCTGCAACGAGATTGAATTCGGATTGGTCGCCTTCATTTTTGTCGAGCGTATTCTCTGCAAACTCGGTCTGGAACTTTTCGAGAAATAGTTCGTACAAGAAAGTGGCCTCAAAGTCTTTTCCCTGGCTATCGAAGCTATCATCGCTTGACTGGTATCCAGACTTGTCAAGTACCAACTTTGCTGAAAGACGCTTACCCTTTCCTTCTATCCAGGCGCGAAGAATCTCCAGAATGATCGATAGTCGCCTCATGTTCAGAGCAACATCTCCTCCGTAGAATCTCTCACGGATACAGAGGCACAGAATGGAAACGATTAGCCAATCCTCGTTGCCTCTAATCGTTCCTAGCCGGATGAAGTGGTACAACATGTCCACGCACACATTGTACCTGGCCTCCGCAACATGGGCCATGTCATTCATATGCCAGCAGAGAAAAGCGGCTCCGCACGCATAGAAGACGCTTCTAACTATCGGATTTGTGGTTCCTGGTGGGATAAAGACAGCCCCAGGTTGCAACTTCTTGTGAGCTAGCTGTGGTGAGACGGAGACTATAAATCCATGCAGGAAAGCATTGTACAGTAGTGCATCCTCTTCGTTTAGAGTGACACCGCTGATCCATGACCCGTAACCACTAAATTCAAGCCTCAATCCGGAACTTTCGCTCACTTCTTGCAGGTACTTGCGGAACAGGGAGTCTTCTGTCTGGCGTTGATTGACCACGGCCAGAATGTTTCTGGGCCCTTCATCCGAAACCTGGGTAATTTTCTTGCGGATGGTGGTTGAGTCTTCGTTGAAAAATGTGGTATGTGCGGGGGTCTTGGTGAGTTGAAAATCGCTATTGTGGGGGAGAGATTGGTGGGTGTGGGGCCAAACACATTGGTAGGAGGACTTGGCACATCTTTTACAAGTAGGTTTTTGGCCGTCGCATTTGATCTTTCTCTTCCTGCAGCATAGACATCCGGTTTTGAGCCTCTTGAGCGAACGTGGTGGCTTGGTCAGCCGCTCTGGTTCTTCGTTGTGGTGGTTCATCCTTAATGAATTTGGGAATGTGTTGCTGTGTGTGGGGTCGATTAAAAAACTTTGGTGGGTGGCTGTGCCATATAAACCTCTCGTCCGTCGTGTAGCGCCTCTCTCGCGAGGCATTTTTTCTTTCCTTTCATTCATGCAGAGGTAACACACACGGGCTAGGTACTCGGCGAGATAAGCATAGATAAGAAATTCTACGATTTTCCCCCCTCCATATCCTCGGAGAAAATGCACCTCAGATCGATTCGCAAACACAAAATCAAATCAAACTAAAAAGCTCAAGAACTAATGATCTTCTGAACAACATCGGCAGCCTGGACAACCTCCTCATCAAACCATCTTCTGCCAGTGAGCTGAAGGCTGATTGGTGCCCCCTTGAAGTTCTCGGCAGAGTCGTATAGGGAACGCTCGTACCTCTCGGTCTCGCTGCGCGGAGTGTACCCTGTTTCCGGAGCGTCCAACTTCGGGTCACATCTAAGGCCCGTTGGGAAGACAACGTTGGGGAAGTCGAGCAGATTCCACAGTGTAGTATACCCCCAGTAGTGAATGGTCTGTGGCTTGGCAGCGACAGATACGTAGGCAGGAGTCAAGAGGAAGTCCACGCCGAGGGTCTCCATCGTCTTCTGGTAGATGTCACGGTAGGTATCTCTGACATCGCAGGCCCGTTGGTACTTGGTAACAGTTGCTCCATCGGTACCACATCCAAATCCAAGCTGCCACTGGGCAAGTGGACAGACTGGTTCGCCAGAAACTTCGAGATCCCTGATGTATGGCGTGCAAGCGTTGGCATTGTAGAGGATGCCGATGGTGGCAGCCATTTTTTCCACCTCGATTGCCTTCCACTCAATAACTTTAGCCCCCGCATCCTTGAGTTTTTCGGTAGCCACATTAAGCCCTCTCATAATTGGAGCGGTTGGTTTGACAACACCGTCATCGTAGCAAACTGCAATGGTAAGATCAGAGATGAAAGGGAGAGTCACAGTTCTCCATGGCAGTGGGATGAGTGTGGCATCTTTCTCCCAAGGCTTGTCACCAATCACGGCACGCATAAACAGGTTAATGTCCTGGGCACAGTGTGCAATCGGGCCCAATACGTAGCACGTTCCCTCCTGAAGACCATCATGCGATGCAGCACAGTTGGCAACCGACATGCGCTTCTGGGTGCAACGAATTCCCCAAACGCCAGTGAAGGCGGAAGGGCATCTGATAGATCCACCACCATCCGAGCCCATTCCCATGGCAGATCCTTTCATGGCAGCCATTGCCGCCTCGCCCGAGGAGGAGCCTCCGGTAGTCAACGAGGTATTCCAAGGATTCTTGCAGAGGCCTGTGATGCAGTTGTAACTGTCAAGTTGCATCAGCGTCTGCGGCTCGGTGGTGCGCATGAAAAAGACAGCACCAGCATCCTTCAATGCCTTGACAGAGACCGACCACTCCTTGGCAATGTTGTCGAGCTCGCCAACATAGCCACCGTGAGTGATCTTTCCCTTGTAGTTGAAGTGCTCCTTGAGGGAAACTGGCAGTCCGTGGAGTGGGCCCACAGTTTTGCCGGTCATCTTGAAGTGAGCATCCAGCTCCTCAGCAGTCTTCAATCCTTCATCCATGAACAACTGCATGGCACAATTAGTCAGCTGGTGAATTGCGGTGGCACGCTTAGCAAATGCCTTGAAGACATTGGTCGACGTAAGTTTGCCAGATGCCAACTTCTCAACGAGTTCGGAAGCGCTCTGTTCAGTAATCTCGAGCTCTTCCTTAGAAAGAAACTTCTTAGGGATCTCAGTGACGTCGATACCATCGGTGGTTGGGATATACCTCTCTGGCATCTTGTACTCGTCCAGGATTCCTGCCTTCACGGCGGCGCGATAAGCCTCGATCTTTGGCTTGAAAGTTGCGAAAAGCTCTGGATCTCCCTCCTTAGAGTAGCCTTCGGATCTGCCAAACATTTGAGATGTGGGGTATGTTGGGTTATGTGGTGGCATCTACGTCTTCCACTGCTTTTTGTCGCCATTAAATACATACCTTTTGTAGGTTCACCGATGGTAAACTCCACGAGATTAGAGGTGGCATCCGAATTCAGAAGAAATATCGGCAAAAAAAAGCCTCGTCAAATGAACTTACCGTTTGCACCTTGCTGTTGATAAACACCCGATAAGTACATTCCTGCCATAGATCGTCATGAAAATGCTAGCGTGCATCTATCTCTTGCTTTTTTGGGAAAGTCCGGTTCCCTCGCCGTAATTCCAGATAAGGTTCCTAGTGTCCAAATTGGGTATTTCTCTTTGCTAGATTTGTTCCGTCGTTAACTCGGCTCCTTAAATCATATGACTAGGGCATGAAGAGGATATTCTGTCGGAAATATCAAGATTACGGTGGGTTTACTGATGCATATGTTACAATGTACTCCCTGTCGTCTATTTAAGACACACTCATCGCACTATTGAGCAGCCCTCCCCTGTCTTTACTCTTACATTCACCACCACAAATATGGAAAAGGACATCGAACAGGTCACCATGACCGAGGTTCCAGACAGCAGCATCGGTCAGATTGACTTCAATGCTGTTCCTGGTACTTCTCACCTGGTTGACATTGACAAGGATGCAGCACACAATGTCGAAACTGGCAAGGGCATCATTTTGATCCCGGAGCCAAGTGATGACCCAAACGATCCACTTAATTGGTCGAAGAAGCGGAAGAGTATGCAGATGTTCTGCATTGTCGTCTTTTGTTATGCAGGTGGAGTTCCCGGTACCTGTATTTATTCGATTCTGACTCAGATTTCTGAAGCCCCTGGTGTGAGCATTACTATTGAGGAGTTGAACAACGGAACCGGCTACCTCTTCCTCTTTTGCGGTCTCGGGGGCTTAATTATGTTACCCCTCGCCCAGCAGTATGGCAAGAGACCGATATATCTGATCTCGATCCTCTTCAACACTCTATTTAATGCCCTCTCCCCCTCTTGCAAGACTGCAGGTGTATGGTACGCCTACAGAATTCTCTCAGGATTTTTCATCTCCACCATTGAGAGTCTCCCGGAGATTACTGTGACGGACATGTATTTCGAGCACGAGAGGGCAACATACATGGGCATCTATGGTGCTGCGCTGTTTTCCTCAAACTACTTTGCCCCCGCTCTGGCTGGATTTGTCACTGATGGTATGGGATGGAAGTGGACGATGTATATGGCCTGTATCTGGGCCGGCGTGGCTCTTCTCTTCCTGTTCTTCTTTATGGAGGAGACGAACTATGACAGGAGAATCAGAGTCAAGAAGGATCCTGATGGTTCCCTTGTCGCCATCACTTCGCGTGGTGAGGCAAAGAACGTCATCATTACGGAAACAATCACCAAAAAGAAACTGGGCGGCAAGACTAGTACGGATGTCGTTGAGGTTGGCAACAGGATTGCTAATCAAACTTCTGTTATTATCGAAGAAACTGATGGTTCAATCGAGTACCCTCAGGTCAAGACCTTTTGGCAGAAGCTCTCGCTGACCTCTGGCATCCGCAAGGAAAACCACCTCAAGGACTTCCTCATCATGCCCTTCACTATGGTCCAGTTCCCTGTTGTTCTGTACTCCGGTTTCCTCTACGGTGTCTCCCTGTTCTTCTACAGTGTCCTGAACACTACGGAGTCTACTGTTCTCAGTGGAGCCCCTTACAACTTTTCGGCATCTATGTGTGGCTTGGCCTACCTCTCCCCAGTCATCTGGGTCGTCATCGTCTACCCTTACGCCGGTTGGTCGACCGACTGGGTCAAGATCTGGTTTGCCAAGAAGCACAAGGGTATTTCACAAGCCGAGGACCGGTTGTGGGTTCTCCTTCTCTATGCCATTCTTGGCCCAGCGGCCATTATCCTTTGGGGTGTTGGTGCTGCACACGGTATTAACTGGTTTGGATGTGTGATGGGTCTGGGAATGATTGGTGGCCTCTGTATCATCGGTTGCGTGTCGTCTGTGACGTACGCTCTCGACTGCTACTCGGAAATGAATGTCGCAGCAATGATTGTTGTCATCATTATTCGTAACACAATGAACTTTGCCCTCGACTATGGCATCACCCCGTTCCTCGACGCCTGCGGCATGCAAAACACTTTCATTGCCTGCGCTTTCATCTGCTTCGGCTGCATCATGACGTTCCTCATCATGGTCTGGACTGGTCTTTACTGGAGAAAGAAAGGTGGCAAGGCTTACTGGAAGTTGGTCGACTACTACAGAAAGAAAGGTGTTATTGAATAAAGTCGCCAGTATAGCTAAAGCTTCCTACAATTTTTCCCCGTTAGTTTCTTTGAATACAATTTATCCAGCAGCTATACTCCTCCCAAAACGTGCGGCTGCCGGAGCTGCCGGAGCTTGCCCATTTTAGCAGTGATATTGCACTAAACGGGAATTAAGTTTCCGCGCTTTTGCCGAGATAGTCTCTCGATTTGGCTTTTTCCGAGGTGCACAATAAATCTGATTGAAGCTTGTTGGAAAAGCGCTATATATTCTGCGCAGAGCACCTCTATGTCGTACGCCTTCACTAACCCAGTATGAGACTTGCTTACATTCTCTCTCTCTTTGCAGCAGAAGCTGCTGCAGCACCAAGTTTCATCGACCGTCTGGCTCAGAAGCCGCTCCTCGATAGTTTCCCCAGGGCCCGGTCGTTATTAGAGAAGGTCGGCGAGTTATCTGGAGACTCGCTTGACGGTGTGGATGATCAAACTAAGCATATTTGGCACGAACTCGAAGAGTCTTACCCAGACCTTGCCGCCCGGATGTCGTTTAAGTCCAAGTGCGATGCAAAGATTGGGAAGAGGGCCGACACGTTTTGGGACAGCTCTGTGACCGATGACAAGCTAGGTAGCTATAAGCTTCGGGTCAAGAAGCATGACCCAAAGGAGCTCGAAATAGACACAGTGGACCAGTACTCGGGATATCTGGATGACTTAAAGGATGACAAGCACTGGTTTTATTGGTTTTTCGAGAGCAGGAACAATCCCAGGACTGACCCTATCATTCTTTGGCTCAGCGGAGGACCTGGTTGTTCCTCTCTAACAAGTCTTCTCTTTGAGTTGGGGCCAGCTTTCATAGATGAGTCTCTGAAGCCTGTTTACAACCCATTCTCGTGGAATGCTAATGCTTCCGTCATATTCCTTGATCAACCGGTGAACGTTGGTTATTCGTACTCTTCGAAGCCTATATCCAGCAGTGTTAGCGCTGGCAAGGATGTCTATGCATTCTTGGAACTATTCTTCAAAAAGTTCCCAGAATACTTGAATAACCCCTTCCATTTGGCCTCAGAGTCGTACGGAGGCCATTACATTCCTGCCTTCACCACAGAAATTATGTCGCATGATGACCGCTCCTTCAACCTGACCTCCGTTTTGATTGGAAACGGTCTCACTGATCCACTGCTCCAATATCCAGAGTTCTACAACATGGCATGTACCAATAAGGGTGGTGTTGACCCTGTCCTTTCGAAGGAGTCATGTGCCAATATGAGCTCGACGTTGCCAATGTGTCTGTCCCTCATTGAAGGCTGTTACGAGTCCCAGTCTGTCATCTCATGCTTCCCGGCTACAGTATACTGTAACAACGGCCAGTTGGTACCGTATCAGAAGACTGGAAGGAACGTCTACGATGTTAGAAAGATGTGCGAAGGTGAGACGCTCTGTTATACAGGGTTCGATTATGTCACGGAGTATCTGAACCTGGACTATGTCAAGAAGGTGGTTGGAGCTGAGGTCGACCACTTCCAAGCTTGCAACTGGGACTTATTCAACAACTTTCTCTTTGCTGGCGACTGGATGAAGCCTTTTCACAAGTATGTTGCAGACATCTTGGCCAAGCACATTCCCATCCTACTGTACGCCGGTGACAAGGACTTCATATGCAACTGGCTTGGAAATCATGTGTGGAGTGATGCACTTCCTTGGAGTGGCCACGCCTCCTTTGAAAATGCCACGATGTTGCCAATGGTTGACGACTCCGGAATTGAGATTGGACTAGTGAAAAACTCTGGAAACCTCACCTTTGCAAAGATGTTTGGTGGAGGACACTTCTTTCCGCATGACCAGCCGGAAGCGGCTCTGACTATGCTCAACAGGTGGACTGCCGGAAATCTGGCGCTACTGTGATGCTCCCTTTTTTTTGAAGTTATTTAAATCAAGCAACAATTATTCTTTATTACTAAGGTCCCAAAAAGACTAAACATCAGTATCTTTGTCGTATGAGCCTTGCTTCGTACTGGATATGGTTTCGACTACCTTTTCCGTGTCATCGTCGCCTTTAATAACGGCTCCAATATCCAGGTTTGGCCGCGGTCCCTTGTAGAACTTGTGGGCGTAGATGAAGAACCATAGAATGGCCAAGATCAGCGAACCCCAGTAGACAACCACAGTCCAGTTCATCAAGGATGGAGTCAGGTCCTTTCCTTTATAGGCAGGAAAGTTGAAGAATGGAATCATTAAAAGCAGAAAGCATACAGCCAATGCGGCAACCGGGACAGAAAATTTCCCCAGGTTCCATGGGCCAGGCTTGAACGTCTTACGTGCATACGTTATTCTGAGCAACGAGGGCACCGTGAACGAGACGTAGGACCCTATTGCGGCCATCGAAAAGATTGCATTGATGGTGACTGCACCCCCAAAGATGAGTAAGAGCGCACAAGTACCAAGGAACCAATTCGCCCAGACTGCATTGACTGGTGTCCTAGTGACTGGATTGACCTTGGACCAGGCCTTGTAGAATGGGAAGCATCTGTCTCTCGAATAAGAGAAGAGAACCCTCGAGCCTTCAACCACGCATGCAAATGTGCATGTCACGGATGCAGCACAGGTAATGGCACCAAGTGCCATCGCTGTTTTTTGTGGGAGCACCTGGTAGAGTAATGCAACAAAGGGTTGGCCGGAAGAAGAGGTGAGGATCTCGCTAATGTCAACTATTGTGTAAACGATGGCCAGTTGGAAGATGAATCCAAAGACTGTTCCACAAATTGCCGTGCTGACAATGGCACGGGGTGTAGAGACTTGAGCATTGGAACACTCCTCTGTAAGGTGGAAAGGCGAGTCGAACCCACATATACACCAAATGCATGCAAGGAACGACATGATAACTGCAACTCCGTCAGGCCATTCGGTCCCGTTCGTGATAGCCCATGCGACGCTGTTGGGATTGAACTTTGACAGTCCAAGTGACTTACGTTTGTTACCGGCAAGTAGCACTATGAATGCAATCAATAGAGCGAGAATGTTGAGGAAGGTAGAAATCTCGTTGGTTATGGCGATCCATCTGGTTGGAAGGGACGCCAAAGCAGAACAAACAGTCATTATGAGCGTGGCGAGAAGGAAAGTCTGGTACGACTTGATCGTATACTCTGGATTCGAAAAATTGGCCAGTGTCAGAATCATCAGAGAAGTCGAATAGGCAACGGATGGGGGGGCCACCAGACGGGCAAGATAGTTCGACCAGCCGACAATCCATGAGAAGAGTGCCTTGTAGTTTGGGGGAGAGAGCATAGCAGTAGCATAGTAGAGGCCACCGGCAGTAGGGAAAGCGCTGGATATCTCTGCCATTGAGGAAGCAACACACAAGACACCACCGGAGGCAATTAACCATGCCCACGTCATGCCTGCATTTCCTGCATATCCAATGGAATAGGAGACGGTAGCGGCGACAGACGGGAGCAATCCTAGCACTCCAAAGGAAACCGCGAAAGTTGAGAAAAAGGAGAGTTCGCGCTTAAACTCGGGCTTGTATCCCAAGGCCATGATGGCAGTGTCGTCCTTGTCTACGCCATGATCGATCAGGATCTGTGTGCAATCCCCAGAAAGGGTCGATTGGACAGGAATGTCATCGACAGAGAGGATAGTCTTCACGGTCTTGAGACCCTGGGCTTCATCTGGGCTGGCTGAAGGAGTCGACATGATGGTGCCCTAGAATCCTTCAATCCGTGAGGTTGGTTCATCACGTCCATTTATATACAGGAAATAGAATTTGGGTAGGCTAAGGCGCCATTCTGTGGCGTATCAGTGCCTATGTACTATTCGTGCGTAGTTGTGTGGCGTGTCTTAACTCAATGTATGACTGGAACTGTTGGTATTAGTTTCCAAGCTCCCTTCGATGTAACCCCGTAGTATTTTAGTTTCAATGATATGAGCAGTTCATTGGGTTTTTGGAGCTAGAGCTACACCCTTCAATCGGACCGGTACCAGCACTGTAATCCCTGAATAGCGAGCGAGTAAGGTTCGAGGAGATTTTCTTGGCAATTCCGGATTCGGTTCTGTTTTTGCGTTTGCGCAACATGCCCGGAGAAACTTTACGATGGCCATCGTTTTTCCTCCCCTTGCCAAGCCCGCCACTACGTTGTGCCGCTCGCCCAGCCCCAAAAACGAGGAAAGCGGATGGACCCTGCCTGGATCCATCAGAGATGCTCCAGATATATTTCAGGGTTGTTTTGGGTTAAATTTAGTATGCACGACGTCTTACAAATGAGGCAAGATAAGGTATCTGATAGGTGAACCCCACACTATTTCTATAGGGGGTATAGCCCACACCCCAGTTCCAGGCTCATATATCACTCCTTTACTGCATGCCGGACTCGCCTCCAACTAATGCTACGTGTCAGTCCGAGACACTCCACTCCGAATGCTGTATCTGCTAGTCAGGCTACAACGAACAGGATGTAACCAGCAGTGAGGAGTCGGGCTCTGAACTGTTCGGAGATGCAGTTCCCGCTGACATGCTGAGGTCGGTCTTCGACTTTCTGCTGGACCGCCAGACAGCAGCAGACGATTCTCGGGCAACAAAGCAGATGGTTGGTTATATGCATGGCGGACAACCTACAGGCGGAGGTGGCAGAACGGCTGCTCGTCTACTTGCAAGCCAAGCCGACGCTGGGAAAAATGCGCGCTAGATTTTCTGATAACCACTCCATGGGCCGTTGTATTTCTAGCCGGGAGTCGAGACGAAGCGGACCAGAGCGATTCGTAGCCTCTCTAGTAGCTTGACCTCCACACTAAAAATAGCCCCGATGCTCTCTTGCGGCCCGCGGCCGGCCTCACACCCTTCTTTCTTTTTCACCGCGCGACCCCACAGCCAGGAGCACAATGTATGTGTTTTTCAGAAAGCGCAGTGTTTTCTTTTCCCCCCATACAAAAGCCGCTACTCCGCCCAATGTTCAAAGTGTTCCGTTCGTCGGGAATAGAGGGCTCGTACTCGGTGTCGAACAACCCGCTGTTCGTGTCGAACTCGTGCTGGTCGATATTCCCCGCCAAGCACCGCACCACGAAGAAAAAGGTCTCTGTGTGGCAGTTCAACCGCAAAGAGTACGAGGCCCGGCTGCTCCAGAACGGCGCCATCAGTAGACACAACAAGGACCTCGTGCTGCACGATGTGTACGACAATCTGCGGAAGCAGATCAACGGGCTTGCCAAGTTCAAGCACCCGAACATCCTGACGATCATCGAGCCCTTGGAGGAGCACAAGTCGCGCTGGCTCTTCGTCACGGAGTACGTCACGAACGATCTTGCCACGCTCGACAAGCGTGACCTCGACGAGATCATCGTCAGCAAAGGCCTCTTGCAAGTTTCGACGGGTCTCAAGTTCCTGCACCAGAGTGTCTCCGCGGTGCACCTCAACCTCTGCCCGTCCTCCATTCTCATCACAGAAAGCTTCGACTGGAAGATTTCTGGGCTCCAGTTCTTTCAGGTGCTTGAAAACGGCGCCGTCGCCGAGAAGTTCATCGACCCACTCGACGAGCGCATGCCACAGTTCCTCAGTGTCGACTTCCGCTTTTCCAGCCCTAACCTCCTCCTCAAGCACAACGTCGACTTCATCGACGACCTCTTTTCGATCGCCGCGCTCATGTATTATCTTTTCAACGACGGCGGCTACATGATCCATTGCACCAACAGTTCGCTCCTGGACTACGAGCGTTCCATCAAGAAGCTCAACCATGCACTCGAGATTGTCGGTGAGTCTTCGACGAAAGACCATGCATACTTCTCCAAGATCCCCGAGAACTACAAGAACACATTCTTCGAGCTGTTCACCCGCACCCAGGAGAGTTCCAACGACGTCATCGAGCTGAGCAAGCCGATCACCGTCGATGACCTCATCAACTCGAACATATTCAACAACGACCTCATCAAGATGCTCAATGTTGTCGATGAGTTCGATGCCCTGCCCAACTCCGAGCGCATCAGCTTCCTCTCCACCCTGCGGAACGAAATTGTCCACTTCCCGAAGGTGCTGATCATCAACAAGTTCATTCCAGTCCTCTCCGGTGCCATCAATCAGTACGTTCAGAACCCAAAGAAGATGCAGAATGAAGACGAGCAGATCGTCACCCTCAGCATGGAGAACCTCCTCTTGCTCTCAAAGAGTCTCTCCTCTCTCACGTTCACCGACAAGGTCTACCCGACTCTGACCTCGGCCCTCGGTGCTCTTGACCTCGACAGCATTAAGGCCCTCATGATCACTAATATTGACACCATCCGTGAGAAGCTCGGTGTGCGGCTCGGTGACCACGGCCGCAACTTTCAGACTTTCCAGCAGTTCCTGATGGACCTGTTTGAGAAGTCTCTTTCGCATGCCTCTGCACTCCCGTCGTCGATCCGCCTTCAGGAGACTCTCTTGCAGAACCTGAAGCCTTTCGTGGCGTTCCAGTCGTACAATACTCTGACAAGCAAGATCTTCCCGGCCATTGGCAACCTGTTCAGCACCACGACATCTTTGAAGATCAAAAACTTGACCATCCAAGCATTTATTCTGATGATCGACGGCGTCGACAACAAGAGTCTCGATAACTATATCATTGCTGAAAAGCTGATGCCTCTTGCTCGCAAGACTCAGCCAGCAAACCTTCGCAATCCAGACCTGCTGTCCAACATGCTCTCGTTGTATGAGACTGTCTACAACAAGATGAAGGGAAACCAGGGCACTATCTCGGTCGACGGAGAAGAGAAGCCGATCAGCGAGCTCCTGCTGGACTCTGTCTTCTTTGAAGTCTGGAAGCTCTCGAAGTATGTCAAGCGAAAGAGTGACATGGAGAAGATCTTCGGGCTCATCGCTGACATGGACAAGTATCTGAGAGGCGTCACCGAAGAAAGAGTCAGAAATCTGCCTCTCGAACCTGAGGCAGCCTCCACCAACCCTGACAAGACTGTCCCTTCTGCCATTGATAATACCAATGATTCTGGTAATAACGATGACGATGACGATGACTTTGGTAACTTCGAGGACTTCACCACTGCCGGCTCTACGCCGGCACCTGTGTCAAAGCCTAAGCCGCGTGCTCCTCAGAGTGCTCCTCTCAAACTTGAAAAGACCAAGTTCGGTTCTACGTCGTCCTCGTCGGCTTACACCCCGATGCAGGCAAGACCAAAGGGCCAACCTCGTTCTAAGCCTCAGCCAAAGCCTCGGCCTGTGTCCGTGCAGCCTGCTGCTCCGAAGACTATGGCTGAACTGATGGCCGAGAAGAACAAGACTTCGCAGCCAACTCAAACGTCCCAGGCTGGTCACCCCTCTCCTGCAGCCTCATATTCTGTCATGCAGCCTATGAGGGCCACTAGAGCATCCTCGGGTTCTCCTTCGCCGGCCCAGTCTCCTGCCCCGGAATGGGGGTCGATGGCTGCAACGAAGAAGAATCCTGCACAAAGCAACTCCGGCGCTCTAATGGACAGTCTGATTTAAAGGATCCTTTACTAAGTTTAGAAGATATACAAATAAATACCATATATACAGGTTTTTGTTTTAGTCGGTCTTGCTCAGCTCGGCTTCAGCGACACGCTTTTCGTACATGTTCTTTCCCTCAACGTCCTCCATCTTCATGGAGCGCAGGCAGTCGGTGAAGATGCGCACCTGCTTTCCGACGTCGTCCATTTTGAGAAGCACCTTCTCGTTACCAGACATGAAGCCGTAGATCGAGTACTTGAGTCCGGTCTCGTTGCAGAAGTCCATGACGTACTTCTGGCCCTTGCGCAGGTTGTGGCGGGGCATGCGAGGGAATAGGTGGTGCACGGCCTGGTACTGGAGACCACCGTGGAAGAAGTCGAACCACTCCGGGCAGTCGACGTCCATGGTTGTTCTCAGCTGGCGGGAAGCGAACGTTTCAGAGGTTCCCAGGTCCGAGGTGGACATGGCGAAGTGAGACAAAGTGATCTGCACGTGGACTATCATGGTTGCGATGTGAGAAACCATGATGTACTGAAAGACTGCCCAGCGAGATGGCAGCGAGCCACAGAGGAGGTAGAAGAACCAGTAGCAGAAGAAGGCGAGTCCGGCGAACTCGAACCAGCGGAACCAGGCGGCCTCTCCCTTGCGAGGGCCTTGTCCCTTGAGCACGTACTCGAGCGAGAGTCTATAGAGGTTGAAGCGGCCAAAGCAGAGGATTGGGTAGTAGAGGTAAGACTGCAGTGGGATGAGCTTCTGAGCGAGCTTGTCGAACCAGAGGAAGCGCTCGTAGTATGTGGAGAAGATGTTGCCAAAGAGGCGCGAGCTGACACAGAAGAAGGGCAGATGCTGGATGTCAGGGTCGTGGATAGGGTCGTTTGTGATGAGGTGGTGGACGTTGTGGTTGCGCTTCCACCAGCCGACCGAAAGGCCGCCAATCCAGTCGGCGATGATGATTCCGATGATGTTGTCGATCTGGAAGTTGTGGGTGATGGCAATGTGGCCGGCATCGTGGGCGATGAAGACCAGCTGCTGCCAGAAGAGTCCGAGGAAGGCAGCCGAGAGGAAGTAGTGCTCCTTATGGAAGAAGATCATGCACCAGAGGAGCAAGGTGAGGTTGATGCAGAACTGCTTGAAGTACTCGATGTAGGGGCACTGGAAGAGTCCGGCTTTGACACAGGTGTCGTGGAGGACGTTGTAGCGCTCGGAGATCCAGCGCTGGGTCTTGTAGTCGAGCGGCGGGAGGCTGTCGAGGTCCTCCTTGACGAGTCTGTTGTCGAAGTTGTCGACGACGACCTTCGGATCACGGATCGGGTTTTGAGCAGTTGCCGAGACGACTCTGTACAGATCGGTCATCGACTTGTCGAGGACGACGCCCTCCGGGATCTTGGGCTTGATCTCGACGCGCATTTCACCGGCGAGCAACTCATTTTTCCTCTGCCGCTCCTCGAGCGGCTCCTTCCGGTAGGCTCCACCCTGGATAGGGGGTAGCATGTTGGTCCAGCGGTGGTCGATCGTGCCGATCGCGAACCGCGTGAACTTGCGGATGGTGTCTGCGGAATGGTAGCAGTTCATCTCATCTGTGGCATCCTTGCCGACCATATGGTGGACAGCCTTCTCGCCGCCAGGATGGTATGGGACCCACTTGTCGAGTTTCAGGACATACCTGTCATATATAACGATAGTGTGGCCGTCGGCGATGAGGTCCTTGACATCGTCCGCGGACATAACCGGGAGTTTCCGGCGGGTCCTCTCAATCTTGGGCCATACCTCGGAGTACTCTGCGGTCTTAGCGGCGGTGGCAGTGGCGCTCATAATTTAATGTTGCACCAAAGCGGTCTGCTCGTATAGGATAAAGGGACTTTCTAAGGAGGAGAGCGATGCGAAGCTGGAAAAGCCGAGCTGGATAAAAAAAAAGCTCGAGATGAAAAAGGGGCAGAACGAGGCGTGGCAGGCTGGGTTTATGGCTGTGCAAAGGCTGGAAAATTCAACCCATTTTTAACCCGATTTCTACCCGCATTTACTATACACTGTGGTTAGTGTGGACGGACGGGTAGTACATCAGGCGATGCCCCCAATTAGAAAGTACAACCAAAAGAACCAGCGGTACTTCTCGAACGACTTGAAGGCACTGCTGTATGCGTTTGGTGACTCGGCGACCCCCAACGTCGACACGATCAACCAGCTGGAGGACGTGCTCACCAGTTATCTGATCGACGTGATCATGGAGGCTAACAAGGCGCGGCAGATCCACGGGCGCAGCAGGCTCAAGGCGGACGATATCAAGTTCGCTGTGCGGCGCGACCCGGTGAAACTGGGGCGTGTGGACGACCTGCAGGCGATGGACCGGGAGATCTCGCGGGCCAAGAAGATGTTCGACGAGGAGGTGGAGAAGCCGGCGCCGAAGGAGAAGGCGGAGAAGAAGGCGCCCGTGGATGGCGAGGACAAGCCGCGGCGTGGTCCTGGACGGCCGAGAAAGAAGAGGGACTAGCGACTAACGCAGTTATAGATTTGTACAATAGGATAGAACCGAACCAGTAAGGTATTCCACCCCGATTACAGCTAGCCTCGCTAGCTTCGCTAGCCTCCGCGCTAGCCTTCGCTAGCCTCTGCTTTGCAGGCCAGCTCCAGCCGTCCAAATCCGTCCATCCCCAGCCCCACCGCCCGGGAAACCCATCGCGAACGGTCCCCCGTAGGAGCGAAAAAATTATCTCGCTCAACCTTTCCCCTAGCGTCACCTACATTAGCACACCCGATGGCAGATCCCGATAAGAAGGACCCTGGCCATCTGGCGAGCCCAGAAGCCGCTGAGAATGCTCCAGGCAGGGATGGCCCTGTAGGGGGCTACTCGGAGCCTCAGGTAGGCTCGGATTCGGCCCGTAATGCCGCTCCGGCCCCGCCAGCAACCGTTATCTCTAGTGTTCCAACTCCTGTAGAGTCCGAAGCTGCCGGTACTCCGGCCGAGTCGGTCGCCTCGTCGACTGCGAAGGACGCCGCAATCGACGCCGCAGAGGACGCCGCGGAGTCATCGTCGAGTGCCACCCCCAAAAAGAAACGCCACAAGACCTTCCTCGGCTGCTACACCTGCCGTCGCCGCAAGATCGCATGCGACCTTGCACGGCCCACCTGCCTCAAGTGCAAACGCTCCGGATTTGTCTGCGAGGGCTATGACATCAAGCTGCGTTGGTCCAACCCGCTCGAGTTCGACAAGTACGGCACGCAGCTCCCGAGCAAGCCAACCCAGGAGACGTACTGCCAGCGCCGTGCCATTGACTTTGTCAAGTACCGCGATGACTCTGCCTACCACCTCTACGACGAGATGGATAGGGACCTCGCCAAGCTCCAGAGCGCAGACATCGTCTCCACACAGGAGGACACGAGGATCCTCGGCCACTTTGGCGTGTTCCGCGGAACCACGGAGGGTGCCAAGCATGGCAGGAAGCGCCGCAGAACGGCAACCGCCGGTGCCGTGTCTACTGGCACAGCCGGCTCCAGGCCTAGCCCTGCCGCCCCGGTCCAGTCAGCGGCAGCTGCGTCTGTCGGCGGCCAGATCTCACGCTCGGTCGGTCCAGGCGTCCTCCCGCCTCTTGCCTCCAACCAACTCGGTACGCCTAATTCCGGTACTACTGTTGGCCTAGGGAGCCCCAAGAAGCCGCAATCTAATCTCTCGATGCCGCCAAGCGGCAGCGTCACCCCACGCCTCATGGCAACGCCCACCGGCGGCAGCGCTGCCAACTCTAGGAAAATGTTCTACCCTTCCACACCCGCCATCGCTGCTGCCGGATACGACGAGCAGGAGCATGGAGGCGCCTCTGGAATCGGAAACGAGTGGCTCTCGAACGAGCTCCTCGACGCTGCCATGCTCACTGCTTCCGCTATCAACGGTGACACGCACTTTCTCGACATGTTCCAAGGACTGGATGCAAACGTTCCGATCGACCAGTTCCCCAAGCATGACGACGGCGATGCAGACAGCATGCTCCACCTCCTTTTCCAAGGACAAAAACCTAAAGAGGGCGGATCTGCCGCTACCAGTGTCTCCTCCGCGCTGCCGCCGCAGTCTGGCGTGCAGTTCTCACGTTCTGACAAGCCGATCTCTAACAACTCCGTCATGATCCACGCTGGAAATGGCGCTCAGATGCCGCGCACCATCATGGAAATCCTTCAGACTACGCCTCTCCCCAAATCCCTCGCAATCGACAAGTTCGGTATTCCCACAAGCTCGCTCAATGTTCATCCGATGACTCGCTATCTGCTCAACTACTACATTGAGGATGTGGCCGACATGATGACTGTGATCCCACTCCCCAAGAACCCTTGGAAGTTTATCTACTTCCCTCGTGCAATTATGGCCGTTGGTGAGCTCGCATCCCTGGGAAGAACTTCTAACGCTCGCAATGCCCTTCTCAATGCCCTGCTTGCCGTGTCTGCCTTCAATCTTCAGAGTAAGTTTGTGAGAGGCTCTGAAGAGATGAAGTACTACGTCAACCTCGGTATCCAGCTCCGCCAGCAGGCCACCACTTTCCTGAACAGATGTCTTCAGGAGGATATTTTGAAACAGAAGTACAAGGATGTTCTCGTCGCCGTGCTCTCGATGGTGACTATTGATGTCGCTTGGGGTACTATGTCTGCCTGTAAGATCCATCTGGACCACTGTGAGAGGATCATTGAGAAGAAGATGAAGGTCAAGAAGAAGCTTTCTCCGAAGGCTATCGTCTTGCACCGTATCTTTTCGTCGCTGAAGCTGATTCAGGACTCGACATGCATCGATGGAATATCGCCTGGCGAAGTGTTCCTCAACGAGAAGAACTACAAGAGGTTCCTCACTGGAGCCAAGCCGACGCCGATGCAGCTTGAAAACTTCTTTGATTCGCATTTCAGGGATATGTTCCGAGGTAGCCGGTTGAGAATGATGTTTGCCCAGGGGCCCCAAGGTGCTCTGAAGGAAGGTTTGATACCCGACAATGACCCTTCGATGGCCTCCTCAATGGCCTCCTCTCCTGGGAACGGACGCCGTGGAAGATACAACGAGAGTATTGGCGACAACGGTAAGGTGCGGATTGAGTTCATTGTGAACAACGACGATGACGCCGACTCGAAAGTGCCGATCTCGTCGTCTGTTAACGAGGACGGTATCCCTGCATTCATCGACATCACGAGGTCGTCCTTCCAGCCTTCGAAGAATAAGATCGATGATAAGGTTGTCTCTTCTGACGCCATCTATGGCCTGCCAAACTCGCTGATTCTGATGTTCTCTGAGGTGGTCCACCTGACCAAGTTCAAGCGCTACCACGACGAGAACCAGATGCCGCTACCATCGTTCTTCGAAGAGCTGGCCGTTCAGCTTGAGTTCAAGCTTCTGACGTGGAAGCTCGAGTGGAAGCTGACTGAAGATGACGAGTCGCCACAGGTGAGGCCGACTGAAGGCGAAGAAGGCGCCGCCGGTGGCCCAAGCGAAGAAAATGGGAACGGTGCCAAGGACGACAATGAGCCTGACGAGGACAAGTTTATCTCTCCGCGCCACCAAGGAATCTACCACCACGTGATGTCGTTCTACTACGGACTGATCATCTACTTTTACCGGTTTGTTGAGGATGTGAACCCTCTGTACCTGCAGGACCGGATTGAGAAGGTGCTGTACCACCTGGAGTCGATCCAGGACATTCTCGAGAAGCACCCGGAGACGTCCTACATCATTCCTCTGTTCTGGCAGGGATTCATTGCCGGATCGGAGGCGATGACTCTTTATCTGCAGAACGGCTTCAACCTGTGGGGTCAGCACATTGCACAGACTGGTATTGGCACCTACTGGAATGCCCGGCAGATCATGCTGGAGATCTGGAGGCGCAAGAACCACAATGTCAAAAACAATGGCTGGGTCGATGTTCTCAGAGACTGGAAGACCAATGTCATGCTCACTTAAACCACTCTGTATTATTAATAATAGGCTACAATATGATTGTCTCGATTTCTCCTACCCCATCCCCATTTGACCTTTTTTTTTTTTCCTTCTTAATCTCCCCACTTAAACGAGATCCTTCTGATAGATAGATAGATAGATAGATAACGCTTCAAAATCGAGGAAGCACACCGCATTCTGGAAGGTCCAGTCTAAAAGACCTCTTTTTTTTTTCCGAGGCCGGCTCGGTTTTAGCCTCCTAGAAGATAAGTCAAAATTGCGTCCTTGGCAAAGCCGACCTGACCTGTATATAAAGTAACTACCCTTTTGACTCTTTGCTTCCGAAATTAAGAGCCATGGGAATAAGCAACGAAAAGAGCGAAGCGGAGACCGCCTCGCAAGAACCTGCAGTGACCCATTCTCATTCTTCTGCCGTTGAACTGAACAGGAAGCTTACTAACGGCAGTGCCGCAGCCGAGAGCATCTACCTGCAGGAGGTCGTCGAGGAGGACCTCGTTGGTGTAGTTGAAGGTGAAGATGACGAAGAGAACGAAGCCTACTACCCGAAGACGACCTTCCGTGTCTGGTTGGTCGTCCTGGGCAGTTTCCTTATCTGTTTCACGCTGTTTGGAGTGATCAACTCTATCGGAGCCATCGAGTCCCGACTTCAGGAGCACGAGCTCGCGACGGCCAAGGTGTCGTCGATCTCGTGGATCTTCTCGATCTACATGTTCGTGGTGCTCTTCACGGGCATCATTGGGGGCCCGCTCTACGACTCTTTCGGCGCCGTCGTCCTGCAGATTATCGGCTCGCTGCTTATCTTTGCAGGTCTCATGGGGTCCGGCTCCTCGAGAACAGTCGGCAGCTTCATCGGCTGCTTTGGTATCATCCTCGGTATTGGCTGCGGTTTCCTTATGGTTCCCGCCGTGGCCGTCGTCTCTTCTTGGATCCCACCTTCGCGCAGAGCGTTCTACGTCGGCTTCGTCCAAGGAGGAGGCTCTATTGGCGGTATCGTCATCCCAATCATGCTCCGCGCTACTTACCCGATCAGCTTTGAGTGGTCGATGTGGATCCTTGCATTTGTGACGCTTGCTGTCGACATCATTGGCACATGTCTCGCCCGGGATCGCCGCAAGGAGGTGCGGCGGCTCGCCGGCACCGTCGACGACCGCACGTTATGGCAGAAGCTTCGCCACTCGATCGACCTCCGGGCTTTCAAAGAGAAGGAGTACTGTGCGCTGAATGCAGCCGTCTTCTTCAACGAGTTCGCGCTGCTCATCATCCTGACGTTCCTTACTTCCTATGCCAGCAAGCACGGCTTCGGGCAGACCGAGGCCTATAACCTCGTTATGGTTCTCAACGCACTCGGCCTCTTTGGCACGTTCGTCCCCTCCTACTTCGCGATCACGTACGGATCCTACAATGTGATGCTGCTGATGTCAGCGCTTGTCTCGATCTTCACGTGGGCCATCTGGCTCCCGTTGGGCAAATACAAGCCCGCCATGTACATCTACGTCGTTCTCTTTGGTTTCTGCCATGCGGCCACCTACGCCCTCACGCCGGCCAACATCTCCACCGAGATGATGTTCGTCAACGCACATAGAGAGGGCACCCCGCGCATCTCGTTCTCGACCCGCTACGGCACTTGCTACGGCGCCTGCATCTCGTTCGGAAATATCATCGCACTGCCGCTCGCCGGAGCCTTCCTCAAGCACAAGACGGTGGAGGAGTACAACCACATGGTTATTTTCGCTGCCTCCTGCTCGACGGCCGGAACTCTGTTCCTCCTCCTCGCCAGGTGGACCCTTGTTGGATTCAAGCCAACGCGGATCTAAATGGAAAGTATTATTTCTTTCACTACATCCTACAATGTTGAGCCTCCTTCTCTATAATGATGACAGTTATTTATTACCTCATACAGGTACAGGGCTCTTTTTTTTCCATTCTTTTTTTTTTTTCCTCGGACGCGCAGGACAGACACCCAACTGACAGACGTATCGATATCGTGTCGAAATCGCCCTCGCCCGCGCCTAAAGGACAGCTCTGCGCATAGAGAGACTGCCCGTGTTCGAAAGCGTCTGGAAGATTCGCATCGCACGCTACCGCGTAAGTGGCACACTATTTTTTTATTAGGGGAAGATTTAAGGGCTCGTACGATCCGGTTTTGACCCTCTCCCTATTTGTAAGCTGTCATCATCCAAGCATGTTTGGCAAAAGATACTATTTTCAGGCTCTTCTGGGCGTGCTTGCGCTCGCCGGGCTTGTATCCGCAATGGATCTGAATGCGTTCCCGGCCGCTGCGGGCCAATCGCTCGCCAAAAAGCCTCCAATGGGCCCGCCGGCCGTCCAAAGCATCCATCAGTTTGAGAACACGCCCTTCAAAGACTACACCGCCTTCGAGCGCTCGACGATCAGCGAGAGCAACGGTGTGACGTTCCAGGAGATCAATGAGCTGAACCGTGAGATCCGCCCGACTCTGCTGCAACTGACGCACGAGAACTTCTTCCGCATCTTCCGCCTGAACCTGTTCAAGCAGTGCCCCTTCTGGAGCGGCACCGAGGGCTTCTGCATGCACAGAAGCTGTGCCGTCGACACGATCGACGACTGGGCCGACCTGCCGGAGATCTGGCAGCCTGAGGCCCTCGGTAGACTCGAAAACATATCGCGCGCCATCCCTGACGACGACTCCTGCGTTGACAAGGAGGATACCTCCAAGAACTACTGCCAGCTTGACGACAAGATCGACCAGGATACCGTCTACGTCGACCTCGTGCAGAACCCAGAGCGGTTCACCGGCTACGGTGGCGACCAGTCGTTCCAGATCTGGAAGAGTATCTACTCGGAGAACTGCTTCAACCGGGGACAGGACCAGTGCGTCGAGAAGAACTTCTACTACAAGCTCATCAGCGGCATGCACGCCTCGATCTCGACCCACCTCTCGAACGAGTACCTCGACAAGGCCACCATGCAGTACGGACCTAACCTCGAGCAGTTCATGTTCCGCGTCGGTGACTTCCCGGACCGCATCGAAAACATCTATCTCAACTACATCCTTGTCCTCAAGTCCCTCATCAAGCTCGAGAGCCTTGGCGTCCTCGACAACCTCGAGTACTGCGAGGACCCCGAGTTCAAGTACAAGGAGGAGTCGATGAAGCACGAGCTCCGCGAGCTCATTAAGCCTACCTATGTCGTTGGCGAGAACAGATCCGACTGCCTCTTCGATGAGAACGCCCTCTTCCAGAGCTCCGACAGCCCCGAGGTCAAGGACGAGTTCAGAGAGAACTTCATGAACGTGTCGCGCATTATGGACTGCGTGCACTGCGACCGCTGCCGTCTCTGGGGTAAGGTTCAGACGACTGGATACGGTACCGCCTTGAAGGTGCTCTTTGAGCTCCACAACACGACCGACTTCGATCCGCTCAACTACAACCTCAGCAAGATCGAGCTCGTCGCTCTCTTGAACACCTTCGATCGTCTGTCGAAGAGTGTCCAGTCGATCAACAACTTCAAGACCCTCTACGACCAGGCCATCATTGAAGAGGAGACTGGCAAGCCATTCGAGACCATCAACCTCGAGGAGGAGAGCGCTGGCACCGACGCCGCTGCCGTTGCATCCGAGCTCGGAGCGTCTGAAGGTTCAGTCGTCGACTTTGCCAACCCAAGCGTTTGGAAGAAGGAGATGAAGGAGCGGTACAACGATATCGTGTATCCGGACGGCCCGGGCTCGTCGTTCAAGCAGATTTTCAAGGAGGAGTGGCACAACGTGTGGCACACTGTCGGATATATTCTCAACTCCTACCGCGTGTTCCCGAAGGTCGTCTACAACTGGCTTCTGATCAGAATGGTGTACTACTGGAACACCTTCATCGGCCACGTTTCCGAGGACTTCGACACGAATCGCCTGTACCACGACTAAAAAAAAAAAAAAAGCCGCCTAGCCGACGGCTCGTCTTACTACCACCACATACTAGACTAGGCTAGACTAGACTACTCCATTCGCATTCAACCTTGAATATATATTTATACTTTATATTTCTGAAATCGCCAAAATCCCTCTACCGCGAGAACGCGTTAAAATAGATCCCTTCTTTTTCCTGATCTGGAATTAGCATCTCTTTCTATCGCAGATGAAAGTGACTTCCACACAGCTGGATAATGACGAGAGGGCCAATCTGATCAAGATCTTGCAGAAGCTGATGCCCTCGGCAACGTACTCCGGCGATCTGACCTCGGAAGTAGCGGCCCTAGTGGCGAACCCGGGAACGTCTTCAGAATGGCTCAAATCGCCAAAGTACCTTTATGTCGTGAAGCACCGGCCAGAAGTGAGGGTCCTCAAGTATGAGGGAGTCCTGGAACGGTATGAACAGTGGCTCCGGGGTGAGAGGCACCGTTCAAAGGAAGTCCTCGAAGAGATAGAGCCCGTGGGCGTCTTTGAAGGGCTTCAAATATGTGCCAGCAGATTGGAAGAGAGTGCATTTGAAAAGCTGAAGGCAGTCGTCGAGAGGTACCTAGGCAAGTGCTCGGAGTCCTTGAGCAACGTATCGGATGTGGTGGTCAGCATGGATCCCTCCGGAAGACGGTATGAGAAGGCCAAGGAGTGGAATATCCCTGTGGTGAGTCCCGACTGGGTCTACGATAGTATCGAGAGAGGATATGCGCTGGGTACTGCCGAGTATGAGCTGAAGAAAACAAACGGGCACGGTGAGAAGGAGCAGGCGTGTGACTGGGACAAGTTGAGAGAGTGGAAGGAGAGAAAGCGCGGTGCGAAGAGCAGTTTCTTAGCTGCCCTGAAGCGGAAACGCGAGGAGGCCGGCGACCTTGACGTCGCTGGCCAACGCGAGATGAAAGTGTCCAAGATCGACCGCAAGGATCGGCTGTGGAACTCGATCATGAAGGATGCCTCGAAGTTCAGCGGTCTGAGCCAACGGGATGAGGAGGATGTTTGGGAGACGGAGCAGAGAGTGGCGGACATTGAAGAGCCTAGCACTCAGGTGGTCATGACGCAGCCTGGGGTACGTCAAACGAATCAGCTGTCCCAGTCGTTGTCACAGTCGTTGTCCCAGTCGTTGTCACAGTCGTTGTCACAGTCGTTGTCACAGTCGTTGTCACAGTCCCAACCTCAGAGGAGGGTTCTCTTTGACGGCCTCAAGATGAAGCTCGTGGGCTTCTCGAAGAAAGAAGTCGAGGTGCTTAGGGGAGTGCTGAAAGAGTACGGCGGAGAGGTGCTTCCGGAGGATGCCAAGTCTGACGAGGCAGATTTCACGGTTGTCAGTTCGACCGGCCTTGGGTCTGGAGACATCACAGAGCTCGGAATTGAGCGTGCTCTCTTCTACCAGGACGAGGACCGGCTCAGCGATGGAATGTGGACTACACCGATTACCGCGAACCTCAAGGTGGCCGATTTGAGGGAACAGATGCAGGTGGCTGCATCTGAAGGCTCGGATGCCAACAAGCCTATCAATATCGGCATCACTGGATTCAAGGGTATCGACTTGTCACAGATGGAGAAGCTTCTGGGGAACGGCCCGCTCTCTCGGGTGTTTGACTTCAACAAGCTCTTCACTAAGGAGTGCGAGCTGCTTGTTGTCGAGGACCCGCGTGGCGAAAACTCGAGGAAGAAGCTGCGTTTGGCAAAGCGTTGGGGAATTCCAGCAATAGATGTGAAGACCTTCTGGCGCAACATCGGGAAGGTCATCCAAGTGTAATAATAATAATGGCATGTACGTTCGGTCTTCCTTCATCCAGTCCCTTTTTTTTCTCCTCCTCACTGTTTTCGGCATTAGACAGCTCAATTTTTATTTTGACCCATCTACAAAACTCTTTGTGTCGTCATGGGAGACTCGGAGAAGTTGCTTTACAAGGCCCTCCGCAAGAGGGCCACGGAATTCTCCACTCGGAAGCCGTATGTGACTTTCACGAGATCGACGGGAACCGAGATAGTAACCGTTTCTGAGCGCCAGATCAAAATATGTCCCCTAGACTCTGCCCAACCACATAAGCTAAACATCGAACTTGGTTTTGAGCCACATGCCCTCGTGTCGAATCGCAGCGAGCAGCTGCTGTGCCTTTACAATGAAAAGAACGTTGTTGTTGTGACTTTACCCTCCGTTGGCTCATCGCTGAGCCTCTCTACGCAGTTTGCCGTCGATTTGCACCTCGAAGAGTACGAGAAAGTCGTTCAGGTTGTGTTCCACAACGTTGCCAAATACCAGGCCGAGATCGTCGTTCTGACGAATCAGCGCCTGCTCACGTACGACATCAATGACTCTCTCGAGAAGCCGGCGTACGCGTGCACCTTTGCGCAGACCTCTGCCAACAACTCTTTCGATGCCGACGAGATCGTCGTTGACCCTGTTTCACTCACATTCGGAGACGCCTCCTCTCCACTGGGAGAGCTCACGCTGTTCATTCTGACGGCTGACCTATCCATCTTTAGAATCTACCCTTTCTTGCCGCGGCGCCTCTCCGTGTCTAAGCAGTGGCTGGCTGACCTGTTTGACCTGACATCGGTGACTTTCCAGTCCCTGCAAGCAACGCCTTCTCAGTCTGTCCAGACACTCAAGTTTGTCGCCCTGCTCTCCAATTCCACAGGCGAGGTTGATGTCAAGAAGGATCTTCCAAAGGACCTCCGCCAGGGCAAGATCGTTGGTCCGCTTCCTATGGCACATTTCTTGGATGAGCTCTATGACTTGAGCGCTCTGCAACTTTTCCCTCTTTCGTGCGGGTTGCTGGCAGTCGTGCTGGATCACGCCGTGTTGGTCTTTGATTATGAGAGCGACGGTGTTGCTGTGTTTGATTCCGCTGCCAATGAAGCCGTGGACGCTCCGGACCAGCTCTCGCTCTTGGACTCTGTCTTGTTTGACGATGCCTACTCTATTTGCAGCGGCAGCATCGTTCCTTATGGGGACGCCATTGCCGTCGTTACCTCTAAACAGAGCTTTGTCCTTATCGACTACTGGAGGTGGATGGAATCTCTCCGTCGGGACATCGATAACGGCGATTTGAGCCTGTTCTCTGGCCTGTTCAGCAAAGACGGTAAGCTTCCTACCCGTGTTACGAACTACGGAAAGGTGATGCCTGCGTTCGATGCGTGCAGTGCAGATGGGGTTGTCTATGCCACACAGTTGAACCACGTTTGGTATGCATGGGATGGCATCTACATGTATGCGGTGACGCCTAGTCCGACAAACCCTGACGGCCTGACTATCCTGTCGCTGTTGCGTGAATCTGACGATGATGGGCTGGATGCTAAAGAAGCGAAGGTGCCAGACTTTAAGAGCAGTTCTCTCAAGAGTAGCACCGGTGGTGCTTCGAACTCTACAGCAGACAAGTACGAGAGTCTCCTGCGGGGCACGTACAAGGACGAGGTTGAGAGGCAGCTGTTGAAGACGCAGCAGCTGATTGCCAAGGTGGTGAAGCAGCTGTGCAGGTACCCTAACCACCAGCTGCACAGCAACTCTGTCGAAGACCTGAAGCTGGTGTACGAAGCGAGCGAGCTTGTTTCGAAGGCGACGGTGTCGCTGTACGGAGACATTGCATGTGTGAGCAAGCGGTTGACACAGCAGAGGCAAGAGCTAAAGAACCAGATTACGACTCTGTACGAGGTGAAGCTGAAGAACGACCAGGCTCAGCCGCGGGCCGGGGAGCAGTCGGAGCGGATCAAGGAGATCCAGACGAAGCAGGCTCTGCTGAAGGAGAGGATGAACAAACTGACCGGTGAATGCGAGACCATTCTGGAGAGCAAGGGCAAGTCGAAGGACGAGGACCTGTCTCGGGAGGAGGTTGAGTACACGCGGTACCTGAACACCGTGCGGAAGTTTGTGAAGGAGAAGCAGGCGGAGGAAAAGCAGCTGAAGGAGTACGTTGATTCCGCGCAGGAGAGCCAGAAAGAGGACGGCTATGAGATAGTCGGCAGGAGCGTTCCTACGCAGGAGACGTCGAAGCTGCTTCAGACGTTCAAGAAGAAGCTGGAAGGCCGTGAGCAGATGATCGACGTGGTGATCGAGGGGATGACTCGGCTGCAGTTCTGAGGAAGGGAAGGGGGAAGAGCCTCTGTGTACTATACATAAGAAAACCGTTCGTAAGATATTATATACACCCTGATATCTGCTGTCCGAGATCTGCCGTCTGAGATCTGCTGCTAACTAAAAGTCCGTCACACGCCCGTTGAAAGCCCAGTCGCCATGTCTCGTTGGGTCCTGCTTCGGTCCGTTGACCTCGCCAGTCTTTGGGTTCACGTTACCCTCGAACTCGGGCACGGTCTTGAGCACTGTGGCCGTGGTGTACGACCTCTGCTCTGGCTCGACCTCGTTGCCGTTCTCCTCGTTATAGTCGTCGATTGCCATCTGGGTGGTGGCACGCTTGATGGCGTCCTCGAACTCCTTCTGGTCCTCCTCTGGGAGGCGAGGAGGAGAAGGACCCTGAGAGCCGAATGGGGAGCCAGAGGGGGCGTCAGACCCGAAGGGCGAGGAGGGAGAGTCGCTGGACTTTAACCGGACAAACATGGCAGTGGGGAGAGTGTGTGCAGGTCTGTAAATTAGCGAGGCGGTCTTTGTTAGTCTGAGCATAGTGGAAAGTTAGGAGGAGAGCCTGGCCTATAGACGGCTAAGAACAGGTCCGGAGCCGATCACCAAATTTCCAGCCAAATTTCCCGCAAATATCCAGCCAGATTTCCAGCAAATTTCCAGCCAAGTTTCCAGGGTCTCCAATGCCAAGCAATCAATGTTCGGCCCCCTAAAAAAAAAAACTCGAGGCCCCCCCGCAGAGAGAGCTAGCTCTCTGGGCCCCCTCCCCCGCGTCACGTGCCGCGCGCATCGACCGTGTAGATCGCGAAGCCGAAGCCGAAAGCCCAAATAGAGCCGAGGCCCATTTTTGTCCCTCGACAGCACGCTTGTTTTCTCCCCGAATCCACCAAGATATGCACTTTGCAGCGCTCCTCTTGCTCACCCTCGGCGAGTTACTCGCCTACCTCGTATTCTGCAAGGGTTTCTTCCCGACTAAGGTCCTGCTGACGCCCGAGGAGCTCTCCCAATTCGAGACCCCTCCACCTAAAAGTTACCAGGACCCTCCGAAGCAGTTCGACCGCGTCGTCGTGATGCTCGTTGACGCGATGCGTGCCGACTTTGTCTTCTCGGACAAGTCGAACATGCCGTTCACGCAGCAGCTGCTGAACGACGGCGCCGCGCTCGGGTTCACCGCGTTCTCACACCCGCCCACCGTCACGCTTCCCCGGCTCAAGGGCATCACGACCGGATCCGTCCCGAACTTCATCGATGCCGTCCTCAACATCGCCGAGGACGACACGTCCTCGACGCTCGGTGACCAGGACTCCTGGGTCAAGCAGATGTACGAGTCCCACTGGGCGATCAACATGTTCGGCGACGACACCTGGCTCAAGCTGTTCCCGGAGTACTTCACCAAGACTGACGGCACCTCCTCCTTCTACGTCAGCGACTACACCATCGTCGACCGCAACGTCTCGAGGCATCTCGACGAGGAGCTCAGCCCGCAGGGCCAGAAGGCCTGGGACACAATGATCCTGCACTACCTGGGACTCGACCACATCGGCCACAAGGGCGGCGCCGAGTCCGCCAACATGCCTCCGAAGCAGAGAGAGCTCGACGGCGTCGTCAAGAAGATCTATGACAAGCTCTTGAAGAACGACCCAAAGACCCTCATGGTTCTTCTCGGAGACCACGGCATGAACGATGTCGGCAACCACGGCGGCTCCTCCGTCGGCGAGGTCTCCGCCGCAATGGTTCTCATCTCTTCGCAGTTCGAGAAGAGCAAGCTTGCCTCAGCCGCTGATCAGCCGCACGTCCCTCAGCCGTACGACCCAGAGTTTAAGTACATGAGTTCCATCGACCAGATCGATCTCGTGCCTACGCTTACCGAACTTTGTGGCCTTGACGTCCCGATCAACAACCTAGGTGCCTTCATCCCAGAGTTGCTCGGCCTCTACAGCGCCAACAACCGCCGCAACGCTCTCATCAAGAATGCCCTCCAATTGAAGGTCCTTTTGGACAAGTCGCGGTCCCAGCATGGAACGCCTCTCGAGGCCGTCTGTGACGTTACCTCTGAGGACAGTCTCATCGAGTACATCCGTTCCGCCAAGAAGGAGCTCTCCGAGGCATCCTCCGACTACAACTACCCCGACCTCTACAGGGGAATGGCTGCTTACGCTACTGTTACTTTCTTCGCTCTCGTCTGGTTCGTATTCCACTACAAGAACCACCCTGTCCTGGGTCTCGTCGACGTCGCCTTCTTCGTTCTTTACGCAGCCTCTTTCTTCGGCTCTTCCACTATCGAGGAGGAGCACCACATCTGGTGGTTCTTCACGATCATTCTCGTCGCTTACACAATTCAGTTGTCCTTCAGAGAAGGCTCCTGGAGCTTCTTCTTCGCAACTCTTCTGCTCGTCTCCCTACGGCTGCTGAAAGCATGGAACAATAGTGGCCAGAAGTACAACTCGAACGAGTACCTCAAGATTGGTTCTTGGCTTCAGCAGCTGAATCCAGAGTCCTGCTGCAACACCTATGCCGCTCTTCTGTGCCTGACATTCCTTCCATTTGTTATCGCCAAGGCCTCTCAGCAGGTCGGTCGCCAGGATGCTTTGACTTTCGTTGACTTTGTTGCCGTCTCCATGATGACCTCCATTTTGATGTCCGTCAAGATGGTCTCCTTCTTGACGTCCGTCTTTGACCTTGACACCGATATGAGCTCTCTCCCTAAATGGTGCACTCTTTTCATTGATTGGCTTCAGGCTTATTCGGGGATTGAAGACTACAACGATATCAGCAACGAGCTCTATCACTTGTTCCAGCTCATTTGGGTCGCCACCACTGCATTCTCTCTTTTGAAGCCTACAGTCTTCAAACTGCTCGGCGCAGAGGAAGGCGACCCGGAGTATACCCTCAATATCCTCATCCTGGCATCCTACCTGGGCATCAGTCAGACAAATTTCTCTAACGTTCCACTCTTTGCCACCTTGTTCTTCATCCAGCTGGCGTTCAGAGCCATCCTTCCCGCCAGCATCACTAGATTTAGACTGTCCAACTATCTTTCGCTCTTTACCATTATCCTCCAGAACTTGAGCTTCTTCCAGTTTGGTGAGACCAACTCGTTGGCCTCCGTCGACCTCACAAACTCGTTCAACGGTCTTTCGAGTTACAACATGGTCCTCTCTGGTATCCTTACGTTCGTTGCAAACTGGGCAGGTCCAATGTTCTGGACCGTCTCTTACGTCAAAATGGGACTCGATGCGATCCCAGAAGCAAGGCGTCCATCCACAAAATGGAACATCCTCTACGACCGGATGCTCTTCAACCTTGCATTTTATTCCATTGGAGGTCTCTGCCTGATCTACAGTTGCTACAACTTGCGGTTCCACCTGTTCATCTGGACGGTGTTCAGTCCGAAGCTGCTTTACTTCCTGGCTTGGCTTACCTCCAACCTCCTCTTGGACACACTGCTCAGTGCTCTTCTAGTTGCATGTGCAGCATAATGCCCCTCTACTTCAAACTGCTTGTACCATATCCATACTTAATGTGTTAAAAGGCCCTAATATATTGTATTAGATCTAGCGGAAACTAGGCGATTAGATGTGAATATGTGTGGGTGCGATATAAAAGGGTAAAAGCCGTTCGGGTACAGTGACAGTGAGATGTTTATTCGTCCTCGTCATCAGTATCCACCGGCTTTGGAGTACCCTTTGGCGAATTAAGCCACTCGAGGTAACGCAGACGGCGTCTCTCATCGCGGAGCTTCTTCTCGTTTCTGGTGAGCTTCTTCTTCTTCTTCTTCTTGATCTTGATGTTGGCTGGAGAGTCGTCCTCCTGGTTGGCGGCAGCAGCGGCAGCAGCCTTCTTGGCGTTCTCAAAGGACTCCTTGGCCTTCTCAGACATACCACCGTTGTCCTCGAACTTGGAGGTGTCAATGTCAGCGACAGTCTTGGTCGTGAGTCTGCCGGCATTGATAATCCAGTGCTCTGGGCACAGAGCACCAACAAACTCGGTATTATGCGAGATCATGACCACAGCGCCAGACCACTCTCTGATAGCCATGGCAAGAGCTCCAAGGGAGTCTCTATCAAGGTAGTTGGTTGGCTCGTCAAGAACCAGAACGTGGGGGTTGTTCCACATGGCACCGGCGATAACGACCTTAACCAGCTGACCACCAGAAAGAGATCCCAGTGGGGTATGGTCGACAATCTCACTGTCGAGACCAATCTCGGCAAAGTGCTCTCTAATGGCGGAAGGAGTCAGGTCACGGTAACCAAGACCCTCTCTCGAGGCCTCGTGGTCATCGAACTTCTGAACGAGTGGCTCGAAACCGTGCTCAATGAGAACATCTCTTGGGACCCAAGAGTTGCACTTTGGCAACCAGTTAAGCCACTTGACCTCGTACTGGAACGACTTCTTGTACTTCTGTCTACCAACAAGAGACTCGATGTAACGAGGGCCTCTGCCGTCTCCGACATCGATCTGCTCCTCGTACATCTTCTTCTCAGCCTCACTGGCGATCTGACGGGTCTCCTTCATGTTAACCTCACAATCATCACCGAATCTGTAACGCCACTGGAGGTACTGGTTAGCAGTCTTCTCCTTGTGCTGGGAAACATGGTGGAAAGCGTTCTGAGCAATGTATCCCACACGAAGGTTTGGATGCTTCTCAACAGAACCGGAGTCTGGCATCAGCTCACCGGTCAGCAGCTTGATGAGTGTGGACTTACCAGCACCGTTAGGTCCCAGAATAGCAACTCTCGAAGAAAGGGAGATCGAACAGCTCATGTCGATCATAGATGGCTTAGAGGAGCCTGGGTAGGAGTAGGTGACGTGAGACATCTTGGCAACGGAACGGGTGTTCGACTTGACACCAGTAAGAATTCCTGGCTTAGGGAAGTTCATCTTGACGTTCGAATCCGTCAGGGTGAAGTAGGCCTTGGCCTCCGGCTTGACGTTAACGAAGTCAGTGATGTTACCCTTGTAGTAGACGAGCTTCTTGTTCTCGTAGTGAATGATGTCGGAACAAACGGTATCAAGGAAACCAGTGTCGTGGGAAACGATCAACGAAGTGACATCCTTGTGCTTCAAAAGGTACTCCTCAAGCCACTGGACGTTAGCCTGGTCCAGATGGTTGGTAGGCTCGTCAAGCAGCAGGACATCGGCCTTCATAAGCATACCTCTGGCAAGCTCGAGCTTCATCTTCCAACCACCGGAAAAGGCACCGACAGTCTGCTTAAGTCTGTCGTCATCAAATCCGACCTCTCTGAGAGCATCGGAAATCTCCTCACGAGTAGCATTCTCAAGGTCTGGGTCAGAAGCAATGAAGTCAACGACGTTGACATCACCATTCTCGCCCTGAAGCTTGTGCTCGACGAAACAAGTTCTCACCTCAGACTGGTCTGGGAAGCCCTCAAGCTGACCATTGGCAATAGCCTTCATCAAAGTAGACTTACCGACACCATTACGGCCAACAAGACCGTAACGGTTACCCTTGACAAGACGCAGGTTGGTCTTGTTCAAGAGCATACGAGCACCATAAGCGAGCGAGAAGTCGGTGTTGACAATAACGACTTCATCGGAGTCGGCCTCCTTGACAGCGTTAGGAGTCATGAGCTGCTTCAGCTTGACGATAGACTCCTCGATCCACAGGTCACGCGAAGCATCGTCAGTGAAGTAAGGAGTCAGAGCCATCTGGAGGTACTCGGTGAGAGCCTTCCAGTCGTAAACGTTGGCATCAGTCTTGAGCAGCTGCGTCAGGTAGTCAAAGATCTCCTCGTCGTCAATTTTTGGCTTCAGGTCATCAAGGAAGTTTGCAGCACCGTTGTCATCGAGTCGACCATGGAACTTACCGTCCTGCTCCTCGGCAGCGGCAGCCTGGAGGACCTTGAGGGCCTCACCGGCCATGTCTCTGACCTCAGGCAGGGCAGCAGTCGAAGCGACGTGCTGGATATCTGGCAGAAGAACGGGCAGGAACTTGGAAATCTCACGGTGGTTATTCACAAGTCTGGTTAAGTTCTCGGTGACCTTAACGGTCTGTCTGAGCTGCTCCTGGGAAGAGGAGGCCATCTTGAGGGACTTCTCCAGGATTGGGACGACCATAGAGAGGGCAGGCTCGGTGACCTCAGCAACGAAAGTAACAGAGGCCATAGCACGCATGCACTCGGGAACCTTGTTAGGGTTGGCCAAAGTCTGGGCAATCAGATCGTAACGTGGCTGCAGGTCGAGGTTGTCGAGGACAGACAGGAACTTTCTGAGGGTCTTGTTACCCTCGGCGGCCAGCTCTGGCTTGAAGTCAGTGGCCATGTCGGTAAGAACCGGCAGGGTATCGTAGAACTTCATCTCGAGCAGGTCTGCGGGACACTCGTCAATGATCTTCTCGATGAGCTTCAAGGTAGCGACCTTGCTCTGCCACTTGGCACCGCTTCTGAGATACTTCAGAAGTGCAATGAGCACGACGGAGGACTTGGCCTCTGCTGGGAACATTCCAAAGAGAGAGTCCACAGCAGTCTGAGAAGCGCGCTGGACGGTCTTCTCCTTGTCGGCGGCACCGTCGAAGGCAGCTTCGAACAGCGGTAGGAAGTGAGCCTCCTGGGGCATCTTTCCGGCAAACTTGCGGGTTAGAGACTGGATCAGAATCTGGGCAGACTCTCTGAGCAGAGGGGTGTTCTTTGAGCGGGAAAGGGTCTTGAGGACCTTCTCAAAGTCCCAGTCCTCAAGGGACTGAGCTCCCTCGGTAGCAACGAGGTCGGCGATCTTGTTGCACTCCGCACGTGCCTCAGAAACCTTGGTAGCCTGGTTCAGGTTCTCGAGGTTCTCGGTTATCGGCGAAACATCCAGTTTGTTTAGTGCAGACGTGATGGAAGACACAGAAGGAGCCTGGGACATCGATCTCGATGAGAGTGGCGTACTCACTCCAGAAGAGCGCTCAGAACCGCTACCGGTGAGGTTGCTGAGATCTGGGCCCTGCGGAGTCGAGTTAGACCGAAGGAAGTCGTCGTAGGACATAGGTTTGCCCTTGCGACCACCCTTTTTAGCTTTCTGACCATTTTTGGACCGGAATTGCCCGTATCCTGCTCCACCCGCACCCGAGGGCACGAATGAGTTGGCGTTTGGATCAAAAGACATGGTTTACAGGGTGAAAAGAAGGCCGGAAAGAAATTTTTCACCCCTCGAAATAAAAAGAAAAAAAAAATCTCAAAAAAAAAACCTAAAAAAAATTTGTACGTGCGAATAGGGCAGTTCTACTGCGAGTATGTTACCTAATCCAGATGGCGAAACGTAGGTGAGTGTGGGAGAAGAATCCTCCCTCTTCTCACCGGTATCGCATATATATATTTCCCCTATGTACAGGATATAATCAAGTTTATGTAATGGTCTCGACGTTGACCTCGGGAAGATTGTAGAGATCCTGACTCTCGTGAAGATCATGGTTGAACCGGTCTCTGTTTTCTTCGATTTCTTGGTCGGATGGGTTCTGGTCGAGTTCGTTCAGGTAGGGCTTGTAGTGGAAGCCTTCCAGGTAGCGCGCAAGGACTCCAGCGGCATCTCTCCAGTTATACACCTTGTCAGATTTCAGGTTTCCCTTCACGGAGAGCAGGCCACAGTCGCGCCGGAACTGCTCAATGGCGTCGGCAAGCTGAGCCTGCTTCTCCTTCGGCAACTGTGAGAAAGATTTGCTCACGCTGTTCTCAAGCTTGAGTTTGATGGCAAGCATCAGGTCGTTCGTAATGTCCCTTTTGAGCACCATTCCCTGGAACTGCAGAGCACAGATTGCAGATTGCAGGTCACCAAAAGTCATGAAAGTCAGCACCGTCTCCTGTAAGAACTCGTCGTCAAACTCCCATCCGGGAGACTCCAGCATCGTCTTGAACATCCACCGAAGTCTCTCCAGCCTGTGCTGTTGCACTTCCTGCGAGACATCCGAGTCCATAATGCTCTTTCTATACGTCTGCATGACAATCCGGAAAAAGTCCGATGTTGGCTTGAACTGTTCCTGGGTCTCCAAGAAATCGTCGACGAACTCCAATGCCTTAGTGTACTGCCGAGCCTTCTTGTAAGCGACGACCACCTGCTGAGCAAGCACGTTCAGGATTGGAATCCTGAGGCTGATCATGGTTCTCAGAAGTTCCTCGATCTCTGTAATCTGCGGGTTACGTCTTCTCGCAAACATTTGGACGAGCACAAGATACATGTGAGAGTTTGCCGATGGGAACATGCCGGTGCGCTCCCCGTTTCTTTCTCTCTCCAAGGACTTGTTGGCCTCTCGGATGATCTTAGCTGTCAATATATCACCTCTGCGAGACCTTGGCTTGAGGAGCAAATAAAGGACCTCCTTACATTCCTCACTCGTAAGCTTTGCACCAACCGAGATCGACGACAGAATGCTTCCGGCCAGCATCTTCTGTTGTCCGCCCGTATACGGGTTCTTCAAGCTCCTTTCCAGAAATCCGCTCAACTCGTCAAGCACTAGAACCTCTTCTAGTGACTTGGAACGGACTGGGCGATCGCTGTTGAGTTCGTCTTTCAGAAACTGGAGGATGGCAGGATGGAACTTTTCTGCAACTTCTGGTTTCTCCAAGGTGAGAAGAAGGAACTCGCGGCCAGGGTATGTCGAGTTCTCCTTGAGGTACTCGATAAAGTGTGGCAGAAAGCCCTTGTCACGCTTGGTGGCTGTCTCAACGACAGACATGGCCTCCTCGGCGCATCTGTACTTGAGAAGTGCAAACACAACGTCGGTGATGTTATCCCAGGAGATTGGGTCGACCCGGTTGTGATAGTCGTACACGTCCTGTGGGTTGTCGAGAAGCTGTGTCTCTGGCACCTCAATAGTGTCCACCAGTCCCAGCTCATCCATCTCCTGCTTCATTTGGTTCCACCACTGCACAGCCTTCTCCTTCTCGCCAACCGAAAGAAGGCGCTCAACGAAAGCGGTGATCAGAATCGGATGAATGTAGCCGTACTGCTGCTTGACCTCCAATGCCAGCCTTTCTGCCTCAAGGGCTGACTTCTTGGTGCCCTTGGAAAGTAAAACAGTGGCACCGAGCTCGGGCCAAAAGCGCATGTCCTCAACGTCTGGTTTCTCGCGTCTAGTTTCGAAAAGCTCAAGAGCCTTGTCGAATTTGCCGTGGTTCATGAGAGACTCTATATAGAACTTCTCGTTGATGGGGTCAGCACGAGCATTCGTAGAGGAGTATATCAAGTTACCTGCAAGGTAGATACACTCTTCACGAACATCGTCATCGATCAGCTGCGTGCTTAGGTCAAACAGTCTCAAAATCTTCGGAAGCGGAGTCATTGCTCTAGCGGCTGAGTTGTCTGGCCTGTTGAGGATCTCAAGGAATTCCGGGAGCTTCTCAAGTCCATTCTCCTGTAACTCATCAGCCATCTTATACGAGGAGACAACTGCATCTGTAATACCTTCGTTATCGGCCTTGTCCATCTGCATCTTTTCAGCGTACTCTTCGATTCGCTCTCCTGAACCGGCCTGGGTGGCGAGCCTCGACTCTCCGTCTGCAATGATCCAATCCAGGAGGTTGGTCATTTCTTCCTGGCTCACCTGTTCCAGCATGTTTCCTCCCTGGAGTGTGTCAGCCATCAACACCTCTGCCTCTTTAGACGTCTCGACCATCTCCTGGACAAAGGCTGGATCGTAATCGATACCGTCGCTGGCAAAACGTTCCTTCAACTCCCGCTCGATCTGAGCCGGTCTCTTGTTCTTCAGCTCTGGAATACGCTCCAGAAGTGTCTGCTGGCGCTGCTCCGACTTGCTCTTGAACCGCGACGGCTTGCTGACCGCACCGCCCTTCTTGAGAAGGTTTCCAGCCTCTTCGAACGACACATCTGGAACTTTTTTAATGGGCTTCGATTGCTCCTTTGTAATGGCAGGCTTCTGCTTTGGAAGAACTTGTGGAGGTCTCATTCTCATGAACCGCACGAGTCTCGGGAAGTTCGTTAATCCTCTTGGTCTGAGCATGGTTCTTGAAGTTCTACAGTTAAAAAAGAAAAGAAAGGACTTGTACTATTCAGAAATTTTTCACCATCTCTTTGAACGTTTTTTTTTTTGATAGGAAGAGAGAAGTCTCAGTGTGGGGAAACGAGGCAGGGAGGAGATCGTGCTGCTGTATGTGGTGTTGTTCAAGGGACTATGCCAGGTCATTTTAGGGCTTCGTCATTTTAGGGCTTCGTCATTTTAGAGCTTCGTCATTTTAGAGCTTCGACTTTGCCTTTCTGAAGAGTTCCTTGGCCAGGAACTTGTTCACAATCCCTGTGACCTTCTTTGCAGAACCCCAGGAGCCCTGGAATCCGGCTCCGCCGTGTCCGTAGCAGTGCACTAGGCCTGGCTGGGCCTCGTCCAGCTCGATCCTCAGTCCGCTCTTCCTGAACGGTCTGAAGCCGACCTGTGTGCGGACCACCTTGAAGTCCTTCCAGCCGACCTGCGGTAGGAACTCTCTGGCCCTGGCAAGGATTCTCTCGGCCTGGGCATCGCTGACCACCGGGTTTGTGTTGTTGTCCTCGAAGCAGCCGCCGATAAGAAGCGAGCCATCGCCGCGCGGCATAATGTACAGCTTCTCGGCAGGGAATTCCGGGTCCTGGAAGCTGACGTTCAGGATGTGGTCCAGATCAACGTTGTTCTCGACAAGGACGGTAACTCCACGGACAGGGTACACCTCGGGGTCGGGAACGAGCTCGTGGGCTCTCAGTCCAGAGCAGTTGACCACGATATCGGCCTTGGAGCCGTCTGGGGTAGCCGTCCAGGCCTCGCTGAGGGAGCCCAGGTTGCGTCTCTTCAGGCTGAACCGTTTGCCCTTCCGGTTGCACTCGTTCAGCAGGTAGCTCAGGTAGTATGTGGTGGTGATGACAAAGCCGTTGTACTCCCAGGCACCGGCGAACTTGGTGCGGTCGTAAAGGCTGATCTGCTCACCGCCCACGAGGTCGTAGAACCACGGCAGCTTCAATTCGTTGCCGTTGAGGCGGAATTGCTGGTGTGTGATGAAGTTTCTCTGCTTGCGGGCAACGACGCCGCTCTCCGGGCTCCGAGACAGAGTGCTAAACTTCTTGTAGCCGACGGTGTCGATCTTCTGCTGCTCCTTATCGTCTGCATCGGCAAAGGAGGCCCAATTGGCACCAGCAAATGGGGAAGTGTAGGTGGTTGTGAAGTCAAAATCGGTCGGCACCTGGCTGGCCACGATTGTCACCTCATGGTGTAAAGGCTGATTGAGTAGTTCCAGCGCCACGGTCAGTCCCACGACGCCTGCTCCAACAACAACGATCTTGGCCATAATGAAAAAAGTGGCTCCAGATATGTCAACTGCAGGTGATAATAGTTTCCTAAATGGGAATCGAAGGACTGCATCGGTGGTATGGAAAGAGTGGGGTGAAGGCCCCTCAAAATAATCGATAGGACGTCACTATATGCTCATCGATGATATATCTAGTGGTTCTGTAGACTATATAGCCACATGTTGAATCCCAATTTCCTATTCGTCTCTATATCCTTCGAGGACTATGTCAAGTCATAGTTCTCGTCACTACTTTAGATTATCGACGATATTGAATTTCTTGGGGAAGTGCATTTAGAAAGTGAATTAGAAAGACAGAAGATATACGACGTTATTTAACCACCGTTTTAGAGTGTATATGGTGTATTACTGATACCTCAGTCACTACCAACATACGATTATCTGCGATTCCAGGTTTGACTCTACCACAAACATCCGTGACATACCACGACAAGAAAAAATGTGATAGCATTATGTGACAGCCGTAAATCTCACAGAGCTAGCAGAGCTAGCAGCAAGGCCTTCACTCATTTTACTAGGGTAGAACGATTTACGGTGGGGTGGGGGTGGTTAGTGAAAATTCCGAATACTATATCCCTATTTAACTTATTTGAACTGGTTCTCGGTGACACCCTTGCCCATAGCGGCAGTAGAGGAGACACCACCGGTGACCATCTTGACGATGGAGTCGACGTACTCAGCACCGGACCACTTCTGGTGCTTGACGACCTCAACACCGTCCTTGATCTCGTTGGCCTGGATGTTCTGGCCGTAGGCGCGCATGCCAATGTCAGCGAAGTCACGGGCGAAGTTGTCGACACCGAGGGCGGTAACGTGGAGACCGGCCAGGGTGATGAACTGCCAGATGAAGCCGAGGTCAGCAAGACGCTGGATGTAGGACTCCTGCTCCTCTGGGGACATGGCGCTGTTCCAGTTGAAGGAAGGCGAGAGGTTGTAAGCGAGCCACTTGCCTGGGAACTTCTCGTGGACACCCTCGGCGAACTCCTTGGCCTGCTCGTAGATAGGGAGCTTGGTCTCCATCCAGACGAGGTCGGCGTATGGGGCGAAAGCGCGGGCACGGTTGACGGCACACTGGGTGCCACCCTGGTAGCGGTAGTAGCCCTCACGGACTCTAGGAGCGTCCCAGTTGAAGTAGACGTCCTTGCCGAGGATCTCCTTGGCGAGGGCCTTGGCCTCGCTGATGGAGGTGCCAGAGAGTGGGGTGACGGTGGAGTTGAACTTCTTGATGGCGGCCTCCTTGTCGGTGATGTCAGAAGCGTTGATGGCGTCAGCGACAGCCTCGTGGAAGAGCTTGACGCCAGCGGAAGCAACCCAGTCGGCCTCAACCTTCTCGAGGGCAGCACCGACAGCGCCGTTGTTCTGAGCGGCGTTCATGACCTCGACGAGAGGCTCGACGTCCGGGTTGGTAGCACCCTGGACAAAGTAGTGGTCTCTGATGTCGATGGTGGAGGTGATGAGGGTGGCGGCCTCGGAGTCGGAACGGGCAACGAGGATGAGGTCAGACTCGAAGACGTCAGCAGAGGATCTGATGCAGATCAGTCTGTTGATGTGCTCCTGGATAGGAACCAGGACCTTGCCGGCCATGTGGCCGCACTTCTTGGTACCTGGAGCCTGGTCCTCGATGTGGATACCGGCGGCACCGTTCTCGATGAACATCTTGGTCAGCTTGAAGATGGCAGTGGTACCACCGTGGCCAGTGTCGGCGTCAGCGATGATTGGGCGCATGAAGTCGGTGTAGTCCATCTTGGCGCGCTCCTCCTTCGAGACGGAGAATCTGTGGTAGTGCTGCTTTCTGTCGTGGAAGAGCTGGCCGTAGAAGAGGTGCTGGACCTTGTTTGGAACGGTGTCCATAGGGTAGTCAGCAAGGTCTGGGGATGGCTCGTTCGAGGTCGAGGCGGTCGAGGAGCACTGCCAGCCGGAGACGTAGATGGTGTCGACGTACTTGGCCATCTGGGCAACGTGGATAGGGTCGAGAGCGCCGAAAGTGCGGGAGGCGGTGCCCTCCTTGGCGTGCTCCTGGAAGACCTTCCAGGCCTTCTTGGCCATGGCGTCGGAGGCGTTAGGGTTCTTGACGGTCGAGCGTCTCATGGCGATGTCCTCGGCGGTGTAAGGACGGGTGGTGTCCTTCCAACGAGGCTCGGACCACCACTTCTTGATGGAAGCGACGGTGGCGTCGAAGTCCTTCTGCTCCTGGTCGATGTCGATCTTGGTGTAGGCCATTGTGTTAATAATGTGTGTATACCTTTGAAGAGTGGAGGGGAAAAAGTACTGCAAGGCGGCGGGAAACACCCCCAGTTATATACGGTTACCTCACCGTCTCAGGCCAAGCCGATTCGGAGACAGTTCGGAGGAACGGGGCGAGGCTCGCCCCACAGAAATTTCCAAATTAGGCATTCCCTCGGCCCGTGGGTAAGGGCATACGGCAGCGGCCGTGGGGGACACGTACGGTAATGCAGAGGGTATAGGGGGTTACCGCGGGGCAGCGAACGGACGACTTGGCATTCTGGGGGAGGCAGCTGCGGCCGAGATGGGTCGGTCCCCGGGGGAGGGCAGGATGGGAGTCGGTTGAGCAGTCAGTTGACCAATTTAGGAGTGGAGTCATGGCTGCTGGGGCTGGGTTGAGTCTACGGCGCGTCTACAGGAGACAGACACACAACGGCGGCGGCGGGGGCGGCGGCGGCAGCAGCAGCAGGGGGTGCGGGTACAGACAGCGGTGATTTTTTGTGGGGTTGGTGGCGTTGGCTGCCTGCCGTTGGGCACACCAGGCTGGCTGGCCTGGGGATATGGTCGCGGCTTGAGTCGCCCGGGATAGGCTAGGCCAGGCGGTGTGAGTTTTTGAGACAGCTGGTGAAAAATTATTACAGCCCGTCAAATAGAATGGTTACCAGGGGAGGCTGGAGAGAGGAGCAAGGGGGGCTACCGGAGGGGCAAGACGACCGTCAATTAGAAAGCTACGGGGGTCGTTGACAAGATGAGGGCTGGAGCGACAAAACGGGCCCACTCCGGTGGTAATTGAGCCCGGAACGGAAATCGTCTGGCCCGGCGAAACAGCCCGAACCGCACCGACCCATTGGGGTTATTTTGCGGGGTAAAGGGATCTGGGGTAGAAAGGGTGAAAAATTCGTCGGTGAAAAAAAAAAGGGCGAGGCGAGACTGGGGGCGACTCTGTCGACTCAATCATTTTTTTTTTTTTGCTTTCAATGACATCAGCGGCCGCCGTCTGCAGTACGGGCTTGCGGACTGGGCCTGGTTGGTAGTACTTTTTTTTTTGGACTCGTACACGACCCCCAGGGAGTAATGACCAGTGGAAGTAGGTACCGAGCGGGGGTACCGAGCGGGTGCCGATGCGGATGCCGATGCGGATGAAGTTATCGATCAGGGTGCAGAAGGCGGCTTGATAATGCGGGGGAGGCCGAGATGACCATGCCTATCCGGAGGTACGGGTAGAGGCACCAAGTCAATGAGGTGAGAACTGGTAACAGTGTATCGCAGAACCTTATTGCACTTCGTAATTTCTTTGAAATATTTCAAATACTATGGATGTGCCTACGCTGGACGAGGAGGTGTGCAAGGCACTCGAAGCCTTGGGGCAGGCAACCAATAGAACCGACGGGGATCCTGCTGGTAGACGACAGAAGCTGGCAGAGCTGATGGAAGACCCAGAAAACCACAGGACTGTAGTGGAAGTGCTTCAGAGTGGAGATACCGAAATGCTAGATGATGATGGAGAGGGAGTGGATGAGGAGGAGGAGTTCTTCACACCGGGCACCGACGAGCTGTTCAGGGCCAGAGTAGCCATTGCTGACGACTCGCTAGCGAGGGCTAGCAAGCGTGTGGCTGCCCAGCGGCAGCGGTACCTCCACTGGGACCGGGCAGAGGGGCTCAGAGAGCGCCGAGAAGAGTACGGCCGGCTGTCCAAGATGGAGCCGGTTGGATCGCAGATGGTGTCGTCGCGGTTCACGTCGGCGTGCTGCTTTGCTCCGGACGGTCGAACTGTGGCCTGCGGGTCCTGGGATGGCTCCCTGTACCTGTTTGACAGAGAGACCCTAGAAAGAAAGCGCACTTACAAGGATCTGCACACCGAGAAGCTGTCTGGGATCGACTGGGCAGGCGATCTGATCGCAACGGGCGGCGGAGACGGCAGGGTCAAGATTGTGCGGGGTGACAATACGGACACAATGGAAACTGGCCACTTGAATAGGGTGACGGCCCTCCAGATCCTCCCGTCAGGACAGTACCTCGCCTCGGCGTCCCACGATACCACCTGGCGCCTGTGGGACGTGTTGACCAAGCGGGAGCTCTACTACCAGGAGGGACACTCGATGGGGCTCACAGCACTGCGTGTGCACCCGGACGGCTCTCTTCTCGCCAGTGCCGGCCTCGATGCCATCGCTAGGGTGTGGGACCTCCGCACGGGCAGGTCGATAGCCACCTTGGAAAAGAACGGACACGTCAGGGCGATTCACGCCATGGACTGGCGGCCCAGCGGGTCACAGCTTCTGACAGGCGGTGCCGATAACAACATCAAGGTCTGGGACCTGCGCAAGAGCGAGACAGCACTGGCGACGATCGCCGCGCACACCAAAGTGGTGACGTCGATCCGGGTCTCTGCAGACGACAGATTCGTCTGCTCGACTGGCTACGATGGGAAGCTCGTGGTGTCGGCGTGCGACTCCTGGGCTACGCTGAAACGGTTGCAGGCCATCGACAAGCTGATGTGCTGCGACATCGACAGTGAGTGCGAGGGCATTGTCGCAGGCGGCTGGGACAGGTCTGTCAAGCTGTACGGAAACAGCCAAGGTAGGTAAAGGATAAGATAGAATCATAGTACATTAGATTTATTACAAGGTGTAGATCGGCATCTCGTCGTGCACGCCGTCGAGCAGGAGGTAGTTGTTGATCGGTAGCTCCTTGTGCACGAGGACGTTGATCACGTCCTGCGAAAGTGCAGCCCCCAGGATGCTGCTGACCGGCTGGTACTCACAGAATGCCTGGCGGGCAAGCTCCCGGATGGTGTCCTCGTCAAGGATCTTCTCAGGCAGGCCGAGCTTGGTCTCGAGCTGGTACCTGGTAGCGGCGGCGAGGTCTGCAGCGTCGACGTTGACCTCCTCGATGGGCTTGTTGATACGCGAAGGCAGTTCTGTCAGGGCCAGCATGGCAGGCAGCAGCACAGACACACGCCTGTTCTGCTTCTTCGGCGTCGGGTACCGCTCCCTGATGTACTTCGAGGAGTACTCTGCGTACGGCCGGTACTCGTTCTGGACGAGGCACTGCTGCACATGGGTGTCGTTCTCGGTCGTCTCAGATATGCTGACAATGCTGGACACCGAGTCGATCGGGCCGACTTTCTTGGTGGATGAGCTCTGGTACTTGATCGTCGAACCTTGCGAGATCAGGTCCGCAAAGATGTATCCGTAGAGGCCGTGCGTGGAGGTCACATAGAGAGGCACCTTTCGCTCCCTAGTGAGAGCGTTCAGCTTCTTGATCTGCCGGGCATCAAGTCCCGTGGCTATCACCATGTTGTACTCCGCCAGATCGATCTGTGCGGCCGTAGCGTCTTCTTCCCACCCGCTTGGGATCACCTTCAATTCGACCCTTGGATTCAGCTCTCTGATGCGTTGCTCGCTCGCCAGAGCCCTGTTCTGCCCGACCTGCGTTTCGTCGACAAAGAAGTTGACGTTGAGGTCCTGGTCAAGCAGCGTCGCGCCATCCACGATGGTCAGCCCGCCGATGCCGCCCAGCACGAGGTTCTTGGCCACCTCGGCGCCTACACTGGTGAGGTTCAACAGTAGGATCTGGGAGTGCCGGAGGTTTGCCTGGGCCTCGACTCCCCAGAGCCGGATCTGTCTATCATAAAGCTTGATTTCATCTGGGCTGTTAGTACGACCGAATTGTGCAAGTTCGGGGCTATTCTAATATGGTTTACCTACCTTCTGTTAGTTTTGACATAGTTTACTGTGATGATCCTGAGGTGCTCTCGAGGACTCACACAGTTTTTTTCACCTCCCCCCCCCCCCAAAACTGTGAAGTTTTTCACTCGGCCGCATAAATATCTATATATATATTTTTCCTTCTTTCTTTTTACCACTTTAAGCCATCATGGATCTCTTGAGAATCCTCGATGCAAAGCCGGAGCCGGACGTCGTCGACGAGGACCACTTCGTCATCGACCCGGAGTACCAGAGCTCCAATGAGTACAAAATTGCAACGCCGATGAGCGATTTCCAGAAAGAGCTCATGGACCAGATCGTCTCGCTGCATTTCAGTGACATTCTGCGCTTCTTTGAGAGAATCGACGACTCCCACGACAAGGTGACGCCTACGCAGGAGCAGATCATCCTGGACTCGTTGCACACGATGCTGGACAACGCCCAGCTCGTGGCTTCTCACCCGTACCTGCTGATCGACCACTACTTCCCAAAGTCCCTCACCAACAGGGACCTCCCGAAGCGGCTTGCCGAAACGAGCGGCAAGTTCCAGATCCTGAGGGATATTCTCGGCGTGCTTGATAGCGAGTTCAACCCCAAGGACAAAAGTGACCACTCGAAGGATAACGCGGCTCCGATCAACATCGGCATTGTCGCCAAGGACGGCAAGACGCTCGACCTCATCGACTCTCTCTGCACCGGTAGCCGGTGCCTCCTGAAGCGGTACCAGGGCGTCAAGGTGAGAGACTCGCAGGCCAACCAGAAGAAGCAGCAGAAGATCAAGGTGAACGTCCACCTGTTCCCATCGTCCATGGAGGAACTCCACGAGAAGGAGCTGCCGGACAAGCTGAAGTTCGACTTCCTGATTCTGTTCGACATCACCTGCAACCTCGACAACGAGGACCTCAAGCAGTACATCGACCCGGCCAGGACCAAGATCATCCGGCTCGTGCCGATCTACTCGGTCGACCACATCGCGCTCTACTACCGGCACCAGTTGCAAGACAACGGCCAGGACAAGGAGAAGTACGATGCCTACTTGAAGCCGATCGTCGGCGCCGTCTCTGTGCTGCGGGACCGCGTGGGACAGCTGCCGCCGATCCTGAAGCCGATCTACGGCAAGAACCTGCAGTATCTGTCTGGGTGGTTCAAGGACCCAGTGAACACCCCTTGGCCGCTGCCGGACATGCCGCCAATCGCCAAATTCAGCGCCAAGGAGGTTGAGCGCGCTCTGCTGACCGAAGTGAAGTTCAACTTCGACAACGACGACTTCATGAAGGAGGAAGAGGAGGCCAACTCTAAGGAGCAGCAGCCGAAGGAGCTGAACCTGAACTTCAGCTTTGGAAACACCAAGACGCAGATGGTGCAGCACATTGTGCGCCCTCGGTACACGGGCAAGGACCAGAAGAGACTGGACTTCTACGAGGAGAAGCGGTGGCAGAAGAAGTACCTGACGAACCCGCTCAACTCCGACTACTACAAGCTGACTGGTATCAGCAAGGAGATCTCGCAGAACGAAATCCTGACACACACTCTGATCTACAACATGACTAGACACCTCGGCGAGCTAGAAGGCACCAACATGGACGCCAAGATCTACGACGACACCTTCGACACGCGGATGCAGTACTTCCGGCAGATGCGGTTCGACTATGCCAACATGGCCCGGGACCTGAAGGAGGTCGAGGAGCAGTGTTCGAGCAAGACGAGCGAGATCAAGTCGCTGGATTTGGAGATCGACGACTACAAGACACAGCTGACGGAGCTGCGGGCCAAGATCAAGGCCCTCATCGACGCCGAGCCAGACGGCGGCCACAAGGAGTGGCTGCTGAAGGACCAGGAGGCGGTCGAGTGCCAGGAGGAGATCTCGAAACTGAAAGGACACCTCGAATCGAACAAGAACGAGGACAAGTACATGCGGCAGGAGATCGAGCGGGCCGACAAGTCGATCAGGGAGTCTACGGAGGCTAAGGAGAAGAAGCTGGCCCAAGTGGCCGAGCTGGAGGAGAAGATCGCGCAGATCAAGGCAGACAGGAGCGGCATTGACGAGCGGAATGCGAAGCTACAGAAGGCACAGTCCGAGTTCGATACGGCCAGAAAGAGAGGCATCGAGCTGTCGGACAGGCTCGATCTGACCTTGAAAAGACTGGTGGACGCCTCGACGGGCCGGTCGCGGCATGTAAATTACGCTCGGCGCTAAAAAACGCGAGAAAATAAAATCTTTTTCGAAAAAGATCAAAGGAGGAAAGATCGACTAGGAGACTCCCAGATGATCGCCCAAGGTAACCAACGATTGGTTGTTTACATCAAGTGTTCTTTTTGGTTGTGTACAACACCGGTATAATTCAGTACATAGATGCTATACTAAAAATAGTAAATAAAGATATTGTTTGCCTTAATCTATTGGGCACGCTTACAGAAGCATGGCACCAGCAGCGACAGCGGCAGCACCGGCGGCAACCCAGTTCTGGGCAGCAGCACCCTCGAATGGAACGACGGAAGAGGTGGCGTTCTCCTCTGGGCAGTAGGTGGTGGTGACGGTGAAGGTCTCGCAGGCCTCAGACGAGCACGAGGTGATGGTCTGGGTAACAGTGGTGTTAGAGACGGCGAGAGCGGCGGAGGCGAAGAGAGCAACGGTAGCGAACTGCATTATTGATTAAAGTGAACGAATGTGAGTGGGTTAAAGAAAGAAAATAGGTTGCACTAGGGGGCGGGGAGGCCGCCTTATATAGACCTACGGAGGGCTCTCGTACGTTGTTTGTTTACAACTGCCTCTTGCGTCTGCTTGGGTACACGCGGGGAGTCAATTACCTCTTTGGGACAGGGCGCGTCTATTTTGGGCCAACTCTCAACACTAAAAAAGTTTTCCACTGGCAACTCGACCGCGTTTCATTTGGCACACTCCCCTCCCAGCAGGCCGCGCTAGCGGGTTACGGTGCTTGTGTATCTGTTTTGGAGTGGGAGGTGGGGTTCTGGACCCGGCACCGGCACCGGCACCGCACCGCACCGAGAGAGACACTTTTGCCGCATGCCGTCCGATGCGGTCCCATAGTATCTCCCCGTGGTGCCGTGCCATGGGGCCATAGTATCGGGGTGCCGGCGCTGCTGTAGGGGTGGATTTTGAAGAGGCCGGGCTAACATAGTTTACTCGAAGGGACTTGTGTGGTGGGGGAGGACGACTACAGTAGGGGGTGAAGGATGGCTAGAACTACAACCGTTTGGGGTGCGATCATATCAACAGAGGATTGTCGACAGACCGACCCTTAACGGCTATCGCCGCTGGTATCTAAGGTGCTAGTGCAGCTATCACATCATTTCGACCACTACATTACACAAACTGGCACCACTCCGTAGCGTGTAATTATTCGGTCGCACACACGACCAGACACGGGGGGGGGAGGTGAAAACAGAGAGGGGGGAATGGAAAAAAAAAAGGTCCAGGCCCTCAACTGAGCACAAATTTTTTTTTTCAACCCCAGGATCGTACACTTTCTGTGCGGCTATAGAGCTGGAAAAACTGAAAAATGCTGCTCCGCGTTTGATTTACTATAGCAAGGTCAATGCTGCATGAGACCTTTGGCTGCTAGGCAAGAAACAAAAAACAGACACATACACACACACATACACACACATACACACGTACGAGGATGTCCGCGTTACGTGCGTGCATATGTAGCAGTTGTACACAAACTGATCGAGGGAGGTGCCGCAACGCAGCCAATGAACTTGATAAGCATGCATACACTGAGAAATAAACAGGAGGTGACACATCGTCAACACTAGCAACAAAGTCCAAAGTGCAAAATACGTACGTACAATTGCATGGCGGGGAGAAGGGAAGGCTTGGCGTTTTCGGAGGAAAACAATCCAAAAACGGAGATACCTGCCGATGTTCCCGCGGGATCCTCCTGCCATGATTAGGTTTACTCTGTGCCTGTGCTGAAATGTGGGATGGGTCGTTTATTAAGGTTATCGTGAGTGTAGGAGAGATCAGATCCGTTTTTAGATCTGCGTGAGCTTGAGCGTCTTCTCGAGGCTCACTTTTTTTAGTGCATAGTACTCCAGCTGGAGCTTCGACCAGAGGAAGTCCGAGATGACAACTACTTCGATCATCGTGTAGACGAGGCCGATGGCGTAGAAGAAGTTGGCGTTGCCCGAGTTGAGTCCCATCCAGACGTAGTAGAAGATCGGGAGGAGCAAGAGGATGATGAAGAGCGAGAGCGTGGCCACGGCAGGCGGGAACTTGAGCTTCTTGTAGAGCGGCTTGAAGAGCACGGTCAGCGAGAAGTAGAGGTTGAGGTCAGTGATCGTCGGGTAGGCCCTCGAGAAGTTGAGCATGCCGATCAGGCACCAGTGAACGAAGAGTGCGTCGGTGACCGTGCACGTCGGTTGCGAGATGAACCGCATCGTCACCGGGACGACGAAGATGAACGAATAGATGTTGAAGACGCCGAGGTAGAACCGGTAGAAGAAGCCGAACATCTCCGTGAAGAAGTACCACCAGAGGCCGAGGTTGGGCGTGATCTTCTTGAAGAGGACGATCGAACCGTAGCAGAGGCCGATGAAGTTGGCGGAACCGGTCAGCAGATAGCTGGCGCCTAGAAGAGCCGCCAGAGTACCGAGGAACGCGACGACCTGCTTGGCGGCCTGCGCAGCGGCGCCCGTCTTTCTAACCGTGTAATAGAGCACCGGGACCATGAAGTACCAGGAGTAGTACGTCAGGTAGGTGGAGACCGCGAGGAAGACGGCCACGGTGGGGCCGAACGGGTCTGCTATGAGGGAATTGAGCGCGGACACGACGGCCAGGTTGTTGAGGATCGAGGTCGACTTGGCGAACGTCGTGAGCAGCGCGAGCGGGTTGAAGCTGTAGAAAAGAGCGATGAGCAGCGGCGGGAAGTAGTCGCTATCACCATTTGAACTGCCTTTGGCATTGTGGGACAGCGCTGTATTGAGTTTGAGGAGTTGCAGGCCGAAGAGGGTGTCGATGAGCGCGAAGAAAAGCGTCGTGTAGCCCGTCGAGTGCAGCACGCGGAACAGCTCGAGCACGAGCGGCGGGTGGTGAGCGATCTCGCCCTCTTTGAACGGGTTCATCTGGGAGTTGGCTAGAAAGAGGGCCTCCTGGAGGGACCGGTAGGAGTTGATCGGAGTGGAGAAGAGGACCGACTGGTCCAGGGTGTTGGTGATCCAGGGCAGCGCGTACGGCACCGCGAGCCTGGCGGCGAATCCGGCGGCGACGACGGCGAGGGTCGCTGACTTGGACATCTCTATATAGACAAGGAGGAGTTTGAGGGGGTGGTTTTTTTGGAGGGTTGAATTTTGGCAATTACGTGTAAGGAAAATTTGGGGAAGAAAAAAAAGAGCGCTAAAAAGAGCGCTAAAAAGAGCGCGAGGAGAGGAGAGGGGGCATTTTAGACGTGTAGTATATATAGAGAGGACCGGAATGGGCAAGAAGAAGCACGGAAAGAAGGTGAAGCCAGCTGGAGAGAAGGAGGAAAGGGCTGGAAGTGGAAGTGGTGTAACTAGTGAGGCGAGTGAGACAAGTGAGGTCAGTCAGAATTGTGGAATAGACCAAAAGACAGAGACCAATGAGACAAGTACGAGTGAAACTAGTGAGGCGGGCGTGAAGGCGGCGGAGGCAGCTGAGGAGGCGGTGGAGGCACCCGAGGAGGTGGTGGAGGCATCCGAGGAGGCGGTGGAGACGGCTGAAGGGTCGGTGGAGTCAGTCGGCTCCCAGACGTCCCCCTCGGACGAAATAGCGGCCCTCAAGAAACAGCTCCAGGAAAAGTCGGAGCAGTTCGACAAGACGGACGCCAACTACCACGCTCTGCTGAACCGGCTGTCGTCGATGAAGACGGTGTTCACGAAGATGAAGGCGTCCGAGGTGGAGCTCGAGGCGACGAAGAAAGAGCTCGCCGAGTGCAAGGCGCAGCTGGCGCAGAAGACCAAGAGCGGCGCCGAGGACGTTGTGCAGGTGAAGGTGCTCGAGGAGGAGATGAAAGACCTGAACAGTGAGTGCGAGCGGCTCTCCAGGGAGAACACGACGCTGAAGAAAGAGGCCGAGATCAAGGACAACGAGTCGAGCGTTGAGACGCGGAGGCTGCAGAGCAGCAACAAGAAGCTCGAGGCCGAGCTGAAGGAGCTACGGTCCGAGATGGAGGAGTACCTGATTGTGATCAACGAGGAGAAGATCTCGAAGCAGGGCGTCGGGAGAGAGCTCGAGGAGGCTCACCAGAAAAACAGTCAGCTCGAAGTGGACAACAAGAAGCTCGAAGAGACGGTGGCCGCGCTCGAGGCCAAGATCGTCGCGCAGGCGGAGTCTGCAGAGGCGACGAGCAATGCGGCCGACTTGGAGCGGAAGAAGCTCGAAGCAGAGATCGAGGGCAAGAACATACGCATCGCCGAGGAACAGGGTAAAGTGGCCACGTTAGAGGCCGAGCTGCTCGCCAAGAAGGAGCGGCTCGACCAGATCGACAAGCTCGAGCTCGGGCTTCGCGAGAAGCAGAAGACGATCGGCAAGCTCAGGCACGAGACGATCACCTTGAACGAACACCTGACGAAGGCGCTCAAGCTGATCAAACAGGAGTCCTCGCTCGAGACCGTCGACCGCGAGCTCGTCTCCAACCTGTTCATCAGCTTCCTGCAGATCCCTCGCGGCGACTCCAAGAAATACGAGGTGCTCCAGCTGCTGGCCAACTTCCTCAACTGGGACGACGAGAAAAAACAGCACGCCGGCCTCATCAACTCCTCGGCGAGGGCCGACGCCACCGCCGACTCTGGCAGGCCGAACCGCTCCTTCGTCTCGCTCTGGACCGAGTTCCTCGAGAAGGAGTCGACCCCGAAACAATAAATTTCCTAATCTAGCAAAATCAAAGATAGACACCTCGGTATCACAAATCTCCTCCCGTCCCGATGTCCTCGACCGACCCACTCTTCGCCTCGCTCGGAATATTCATCATCGATGAGATCCACTTTGCCGACGGCACCTCCATCTACGAGATCATGGGCGGCGGCGGCATGTTTGGCGCCGTCGGGTCCAGAATGGTCCTCGGTGAGCACCGCTCTAAACGCTGTGGTTGGGTCGTAGATACCGGCAACGACTGCCCCAAACAGATCCTCGACCAGCTCTACAAGTGGAACACGGGCGCCATCTACCGGGAACACCCAGAGAGACAGTGCAACAGGGGCTGGAACAAGTACGGCGAGAACGATCTCCGGCTCTTCGACTACACAACCCCGAAGATGGAGGTCACAGTGGACGACTTGGAGCGGTACGGCCTCATTAGAAGCAAGTCGTTCCACTTCCTGCTCTCCCCACACGAGTGTCTTCCCATACTGGACAAGCTGGATGAGCTCGGACGACATCCGATCATCGTTTGGGAACCCGAACCGAACGACTCCAAGAAATACAACTGGGAGAAGTACCTGCCCGTGCTCTCACGGATCGACGTGCTCTCACCGAACGCCGCCGAATGCGCCGAACTGATCGGAATGAGCGAGCCACATACTAAGAAGGAGTGCGAGTCCCTCGCCGAGGCGCTGGTGCCATACATGAAGAAGCCTGGTGCTTCCGTCGTGATGCGCTGCGGTGCACTGGGCTGTCTCCTGATGACCACCGAGACCTCACGGTGGTTCCCACCGTACCACACTGGCTCCTCAGTGGTCGATCCTACAGGCTGCGGCAACACCTTTGTCGGTGCAATGGCTACGGCACTCGCTATTAAAGAGAAAGACCTCGTATGGGCCTGCCAGTGCGGAACGGTGGCCGCTGGCGCATCCATAGAGCAGCACGGTCCTCCGACGTTGACCGACGGTGACAAGTGGAATGGACTGACGTTTGACGAGCGGTTAGAGATCTATCGGACTGCGCAAAAAACATAGTTATAGATCGAAAGCTAGATAAAAAATCGCTTATATACCTTTCTCTCTCTCTCTGGTAGACCGACCGGCGAGTCTAGGCAGCGTACTTAGCCTCGAGCTCCTTGATGGTCTCAACGATGGTCTTGACGATGATCTCGGCGTGCTCTCTCTTAGCGGTGTAGGCAGGTCCGATGGTGCAGTGGTCGCCGATGCCGATGACCTGGTTTGGTCCGATCTTCTTGTTGGCGATGGTACCGGTGGCACCCATGACGAGGACACCCTTCTCGTAGCACATGTCCTCGATCTTGTTACCAAGCTGGAGGGATGGGTCGAATGGCTCCTTGGTCTCCTTGTCCTTGACGATCTCGACACTGAGGAAGTTGCCAGCACCTCTGACGTCGCCCACGATCGAGCAGTCCTTCAGACGCTCCTTGAGCTCGGCCTTCATCCAGTCACCCTGGATTCTGACGTTCTCAATGAGGTTGTCACGGTAGATCTTCTGCTGGACAGCGAGGCCGACTCTGCAGTTGAACGAGTGGCAGTGGTAGGTCTGGGCACCGACGATCATGCCGCTTCCCTCCTCGATGGTGTTGACGACCTTTGGAGAAAGCATGACACCGGCGAGGGTGACGTAGCCAGAGCCGATGGTCTTACCGACGGAGATCATGTCTGGGCCAGTACCCTTGGCGAGGCCAAACTCTGGGTGCTGGAAGGTGAATGGGTAGCCGCAACGGCCGAGACCGCACATGACCTCGTCGCACATGAAGAGGGCACCGTACTTCTCGCAGAGGGCCTTGAGGCCGTCCAGGTAGCCCTTTGGTGGCGTTGGGGTACCGATGGTGGAGCCACCGACAGTCTCGACGATGACACCGGCGATGGTGGTTGGGTCGTTGTCGATGAAGACCTTCTCGGCGTCGGCGAGGAGCTCCTTCGTGTAGTCCTCCTCGGTCATGTCGGCGGTGATGCCGCGGTATGGGTAGAGAGCCTGCATCTTAGGGACGACCTCGTCTGGGAGAAGAATTGGCTTGAAAGGTGGTCTTCTGGTGTTGTCACCGATCGACAGGGCGCCGATGGTGAAGCCGTGGTAGGACTGCTTGCGCGAGATGAACTTGTATCTCTTCTCGTCGCCCTTCTCGAGGTGGTACTGGCGCATGATCTTCATGGCGTTCTCGTTGGCCTCAGAGCCGGAACCGGTCCAGAGGCACGACGAGAAGGCACCGTCGGACTTCTCGCAGAGGAACTTGCCGAGGTTCTCGGCGGCCCAGTTGCCGTAGTGGCCGCCGAAGGTGTAGGCGGACTCGACCATGTACTCAGAAAGGTGAGCGATGATCTCAGGGTCGTTGTGGCCGAGGGAGCAGACGGCGGCACCGGAGATAGCATCGAGGCAGACCTTCTTCTCGCCGGTCTTGGTGTCCTCAAGGATGACGTAAAGGCCGTCACCCTTGGTGCCAACGCAGAGGATTCCCTTCTCGTTGACCTTCTTCTGGAAGACGTAGGAGTGCTCGGCAGTGTCGACAGTCATTGGTGGTTATGGTTTGGTGTACTAGATCTGGATGTTTCTGGTAGGAATGTAGAGAAAAAGGCCCCCGATCTGCATCTCGTCGGCTTCTTTTTATACCTGGGGCAGTCCTTATCACCCGAAGAGCGCGAGATACCCGATTCGGCAACTGGGAAGATTAATGGATAGTGGACGACGGAGATTCACGCGGCATCGTCTAGGGGGCAGCTGTGTCCCCCCTTCTGTCCCCATTCTGGGTGGCCATGGGGGAACGATCCGCGCATACTGATGGGGTTCGGGGCGCGCAAAGTCCCAATTTGCCGGCGGAAGTTACTTGAGTTGGTGCCCCGGCGGCGGCGTTGGTACCGTTGGTGATTTAAATCGTCCGCCAAGAATGGAAACGGGACGCGGCAGTGAACGTTCTCGGAAGTAGCAGAGGGCGGGCAGGCTTGTGAGGGATGAGGAGATGGAGGGAGCTCAGGATCAGACTCGGGCTCGGGCTCGAGGCTCACACCGAGCTGTGAGTCACCGATTTCAATTAATCGTTGATCGAAAGCCAAAAGATCAATACTTCCCACCACTCCTTCTTCGAATATTACTCGACTGGTTATCTACTTCTTCCCACGATGTACACTCCACCCCGAGCGCACACTGGCCTCGCCATTTGCCAAATTCCCAACTAAGTGCCTCTGTAATTCCCATCCCCAAATTCCGTACGACGAGGGATTGGGGATTATCCGCCAAGGAAGGACTAAAACACTCTAGCGGTACGGCAGGTCCTTCCTTGGCTTGGCCCCTTGGCCTGCCTGCGGCCTGCCCTTTTTAGGTTTTTTCAGCCGACCGGCCACTTTGGTTATGTAAGCAACGTGGGGATTTTTCAACTCTTTTTCGAGGCTTTCGTCTTTTTGGTGGAGGCTGAAAAATTTTAGACCCACAGACAAGAGTGACATGTTCTCCAACCTTGTGAAACCGGTCGCCGTGAGGCGGGTGATCATGACCCGTGGCAAGAGGACGAAGGCTGGCCTGAATCCAGAGGCCCAGAAGGTTCTGACGGAGCTCAGTGTGATGTCCGCCGGCAGAAAAATGCCAAAACTGCTCAACCTCTGCAACGAGGACTATGTTAAGCACCAGACCGTCATGAAGGCCTGGTCGGTCAAGCGGAAGCAGAAAATCGCCGAGGAGAAGGCCACGCTCGAGAAGCAGTACGAGAGCATGAAGGAGGCCTGCGAGGAGCTCGCCGAGGTGAGCCCAAAGCTCTTTGAGATGGCCAACCAGCACGAGTACGGCAAACGGTTCCCTCTCGAGATGCGCGTGCCGACGGAGTACCCTCCTCGCCAGGTGTGGTACTACGACTACGTGCCAAGACAGCGCAAGTAATGGGACACAGTAGAGACTGTCATGTACATAATAATAACAAAAATATATATATATATATATACATATATATATTAATGCTGAATGCGAGGTATGCGAAGTTTTGTGGGTGTGAGTATAGTAGTGTGTGGAGGGAGGCGATTAGAACAGTCTCTGCCACTTGTATCTCACGACGGCACGGTCTGGATTTGGCAGGTTGTACCAGAGGACGAGCGTCAAGCTGAGGAGACAGACAAAGACGGGCATCACGACGTAGGTGCCGACGGCTCCAGAGAGGAGACCCACCAGGAACGGGAAGATGGCTCCGCCGGAAGAGCCGAAGGCAGTCATGATGGTCATCGAGATGACCTGGATCTTGCGTGGCAGCACCTTGACGGCCGTCGTGACCATCAGAGGGTACATTGGGCCGGTGAAGAGGCCGATCAGTCCGACCATGACAGCCTCGACCTCGAGCTTTGGAACCAGCCAGGCCAGCAGGCCGAGTATCACAGAGGTGATCACCAGGATCGACACTCCTCTCTTGGCACCGATAGTTCTGCTGATGTTTGGAGTCAGCAGCAGACGGCCAAGAGTGAGGCCGCCCCAGAAACCGGAGGCGACGTAACCGGTGGTTCTCGTGTCGCCGTGGCGGTACGTCTCTAAGAAGGTGACAACCCAACCGCCCATGGACACCTCGGCGCCCTGGTAGAACAGCACAAAGAACGAGAGATACCACGTACGCGGCGACCGCAGGGCTTCCTTAAGCTCCTCGTTCTCCTTACCCTTCTCGTCGCTAGGGTTGACAGACTCGTAGGTGTTCTCCTGGCCGCCGTTCATGTCGAGCGGAGTGACGCTGCTGTCTCTAGGCGCGACCCTCGACTTCATCGACGGCGAGCCCATCATCTTCGAGGAAGTCTCGTCGAGGTCGATTGACTCGGTGGGGACGAGCCTGAGCGACGAGTCTGAGAGCCCGTCTGGTGTGACGCCTTCTTCGAGCAACGGCTCGTATCTCTCCCAGGCCCTGGCGTCTTCCTCGTAGCCTTCGAAGGCGAAGAACTGGTCGATGAGGTTGAAGCACGAGAGGCCCAGCAGGATGTAGTAGAAGTAGGACCACTTGACGCCACTGTTGACGAGCGCAGTGGCCACCAGTGGACCAATGCAGGCGCCGAGACCGTATGCGCCGTGGTAGTAGCCGAGGTAGCGGGAGGCCTTGTCGAAACGGGACAGGAAGATGTTCTGGAACGACTGGTTCGTTGCGAGGCCCAGGCCGCCGAAGAAGAAGCCAACGACGACGGCAGGGAATGCGGCGGCGCTGCTCACGAGGGCGTACATGATGATGAGGCAGAAGCAGCCAAAGGCAAGCATCTTTCTAGGGCCGAGCCAAGGCTGGAGCTTGTGCGAGAAGAGCGCCACCGTGATGAAGCCCATGGCGTTGGCCATCCAGATGAGAGAGACGATTGTGTAGTTGATGTTGTAGTACTCCTCGATTCTCGGCAGCAGGGCACCTGGGGCACCGTCGGAGAAGCCGGCAGAGATGGAGAAGACGATCACGGCAAAGAGTCTCCACCTGCTCTTTGGCGGGTTGGTCAGCGTCATGCCTCTGGTGACGTCCTCGAGCTTGTTGTCGACGCCGCCTCCTTGCAGAACGGTCTGCTGGTGCGGCAATGAGAGGCCGGCGACCGCAGCGGGCTGGTCGAAGTAGGACGTGCCGTTGAGCTCATAACCAGGCGTGGTTGGAAGTGACTCCGGGACAGGTGGTGGAATCACGGAGGGCTGGTCGCGGTAGTGCGGGGTCGTCGGGGTTCGGTTGATGGCCGAGAAGGCACCGGGCTCGAAGCTGGGCGCCATGGCAGCGCTCGACCGCCGTCTGAGGTTGCCTCCTCTGGCATGAGCCGCTGGAGAGGTTGCGGTGGCTTTCCTGGTCAAGGTTGCACCAATTGGGACGTCGGAATCGATCGAGGAGTGCGAGAGAGTCTCAGAAAGCTCGGTAGAGCCGTCGTAGTCGACCGGGTCGGTTTCGTCGGCACGGTCCACGTTGGTCGATGTGACGGTCATTGAAACAGCTGTTTTGTAGTCCTGTAAATTGGGGCCTGGAAGAGAGCGAGAGCGGGAGGTCCCCGGTTTTTTTTATTTACTCAGCTTGCTGCGGGCTAAAAATTTTAGATTTCTGGAGAAAGGCCAGTTTTTTCCAGTACTTCCGCCAAGCGATGCAAAAAGAAAAGAGATAAGCCGGAGGTAAAAATGGGGGAGTTTTAGTGGTGTTTTGGTAAATAGAGGGTGAAATAGAGCAAGCGTTGAGGTGGCCAAATTGGCTCGTGCCCAACTAGAGGTCGAGCAAGTTGGGCTGAGTCGAAGCGGAGGCGTCAGGAACAGCGGAGGCGTCGGGAACAGCAGTCTGAGAGTTGAAAGGGCTGTTTGCAAACAACTCATCGAAGGGGTCTGACACTGCAAGCGCCGCCGCCTGCTGCCCCACTGGCTCCTCCTGCGGCCCGAGCTGCCCCGGCTTTTCTGGCTCGTGTGGCTCGCGCTTCTGGTGATTTTCCGCGGGTTCCTCGAGGCTACTGCGCGGGGACTTTTCTTCCCCTGCGCAGAGCCCGCCGTTTCTGGCCGACTGATTTGCACCGCCTTGCACAGTGCCCGTTTTAGGCAGGGCGCCTGTGCGAGGGCTCGTCTGGGACTCGCTTGAATTAGTGCTGGCAGCGTTTTCCACATCCCCTTCCTCGTCCCCATATCCCTCCTCCTCCACATCCTCCTCAAATCCAATCTCATTGTACGCACCCATCTCCTCATCCTCATCCGACGAGTCCCCAGCATCCACGGCGGTCTTCTGCCGGGTCAGTTTAAGCGCACTCTCGAAATCGTCGGCGAGCTCATCACCATCACCCCCCTCTTTCCCTTGATTCTTCCCACGCTTGCCACCACCCTCGGCGGAGCTCAGATGCTCCTTGGAGATCTTGCTCTTCCGTGCAAACATCTTGCCAAAGAACCCACGTTTCTTCGGCTTCTCGCTCTCGGCCTGCTCCTGCAGCTGATACCGCTGGGCTTCCTCCTCGCGGCGTCTCTTCTCCTCGGCCAGCCGCTTCTCACGCTCCTTCTTCTCCCTTTGAAGCCGCAACCGCTCGCGCTTCTCCAGCTCCTTCCGCTCCTCCACGATCTTCCGGGCCTCTATATACGCAGAGTTCAACAGCCGCCTGTTGATCTGCCGGCCACGGCGCTCCGCCTTCTCCTCGTCCTTCCGCCGGCGCTTCTCAGCCTCCGCTGCCGTCTCGTCATCGTCGTAACCGGACCACCGGAATATGTTCGTCTCTGGCGACTTCTCGCGCCCGGCCCGGGAGCTCGTCTTATCACTGTCCATGTTCTGCTCCACCTCGTACCATTCCTGCGAGATCCGCCCCACCTCTTTCGACACCTTCGTCTTGGCCCAGTAGTTCCGCGCAATTGGACGGCCCAATGACTTCTGTCGCTCTGCGAGCATCCGGCCGTAGTTCTTTCCGATCAATCGTGACCGGTCATAACTGACTGGTTCTGTGCTCTCCGAGGCGGAGGGAAGAATCTTGGCCAGCAGATCGGCCACTGGCAATTCGAGAGCAGGTACCACTGTCGGTTCCACTTCTTCAAAAGATCCAAAGGATTCGTCTGAGATGCTGCCATCGTCGGACTGCTGCTGCTCAGTTTCATGACCCTCCTCATCACCGTCCTTGACAGCCTCATTCACTACATTCCCACTCTCTTTTCCCAATTCTCGCCCAGCCTCTTCTGTATCTGGGACTTTCTGCCTGACCTTCTGTTCCTCAGACACAGCTTCCCATTCGTTCGTCACGTTCTCGTCCCCGGCACCGCCTGTTCTGTCGGCTTCTGCCCAGGGATTATCCATTGATGCTTCTCTATTTACAGTGATCTCAACTGGTTTAAAGCATTGCATGAAAAAAAAAAAATCAACTTCCCTCATTTTAAGCAAGTTAGTCTTTTCTTAGTAAGTATGCCTTTCTCTCTTCTTGAGCCATCCCAGTTTCCCGACACAGTCGTGCTTGGTGCCCTCTACCAGGGGGTCACTAACCACTCTGAGATCAGAAGCAACCTCATATCCGGCAACGAAGCCTACGACTTTGCCTTCCTCAACGCAGAAAACGTCCTCTCCCTGGAGCAGCTCTATGCTACGCTCTTCCGGTGCCTGGTCGACCGTAGAAACGGCGAGATGAAGGCCAAGACCGTCCACACCGAGATCATCACCGACATGTCTCCGCTGAAGAATATCATGCAATCGCTGCAGAAGTTTGGTATCCCTGCGAAGGGCGAGAAGTCCGATCTGGTCGTGCTCAGAGTCCTGTCGAAAGAGGAGGCTAGCGACGACAAGCTCGCCGAGATCGCCGCGGGGCTCGACAAGATCATCGACAACGGGTCCGCTGGAGGCCAGAAGTTGACGGACAAAGCCCTCTCGACTGCCGCCAACTTCAAACTGATTCAGAAAAACTACAAACTCGACGCAGCAGAACAGGATCCTGACAGACTCAACAGGCTGATCGTCGGAACGATCCAGCTGAAGGGACTCTAAGAGAACCAACCCGACTAACTCCACAGCCCTCAATGGAACAGCTCGTATCGTTGCTGCAGGGTGCAGCACCGCTCGTTCTGCCCTGCCTAGTGACGGTCTGGCTACTCTTCATGGAGTGGACGTTCTGCTACGAGCTATGCTGGGTCAGGCTGCCGAGAGGGTCTGCAATAGTGCTGATCGTTCTCTACAACGTCCTCATCATATTACTGGTTGGGATGAGACTGTGGATCTACATCGCCACCCCCGGATACCTTCAAGTGGCCACCCCTGCGTACGACCTCGACGATGCCTACCAAAAGGGAAGGAGGTATCTTGGTTTGGACTCGAGGGAGTCTGTAATTTGCGAGAAACTGATCCCGCCGCCACCAGTGTTCGTGTGCTCTTCAACGGGGCTCCCAGAGTACTGTCACGAGTGCCACTCGTTGAAACTGCTCCGCAGCCACCACTCGGCTCAGAGTAGGCGCTGCATCGTCTGCATGGATCATTACTGCGGCTTCATCGGCGCCGTCATCGGACAGGGGAACTATCTGCCATTTATGCTATTTCTGATAGTGATAGAGGCACTGTTTCTATTGACGGTGATCGCCCTCTTCGGATCCATCATGCAGTGGAAGGATAAGCTCTACTGGCCGATCGTTCTCACGATTGCCATCAACACTCTATCGCTGGGGTTGCTGACAAACTTGACGATAGCCGACCTGATGCTTGCTTCCAGAAACGAGTCTACCTTAGAAAGACTCGCTGCAGACAAGGAGAAGGGCCGAAGATGGAGAAAGGCCGATACGTCCAAGTTCAAACGTTATCTCAACATAAAGCATCCGACTCTGGATATTCGGGTCATTGTCCCACTGCAAATCGTTGATCACCCTTACTCTCTACATTCTGCCAGGGAAAACTTTTATGAGAGATTCCGTCGTGACTATGTGACATGCACCGACGTTCAACAGCTTCTAGCATGGGACGCCCAGCAGGTTCCAGAGTCTTTCAGGGAAGTCCTTTATAAACGCATCAGCCAGGGCGAATTTACAGTCTTTGGCTTCTTTAAACTAATAGATTAAGGGTTACATGTCCAAAGACGCATAGTACTCGATCAGACTCTTCTCGGACTTGAGCGTGTCCTCTCTGTAAAGTGCTCTAATGTCAGGGACATTGGTCTTTTCGATGTCATTGCCTTCGATTCCGCCTTGCTCGAACTGGTGTCCGAGCCAGTGACGCTTCAGCTGGCTCTCGAATCCACTCATGAAGACGGAGTTCGTGGCAAGCTCACACATGTCAGTGTTGGAGAGCTTCCAGATTTGAGCAGCCACAGAGAACTCCTCGATGAGAGGCTCTCTAGTGTACGAGAATTGGAGAGGATCGTCCGTCGAGAGGCACACCTTGAGTCCACGCTTGTAGTAGCTTGGGAACGGGTTCTTGTCATAATTGAGGAAGAGTGCGTTGTTCGACAGTGGGGACATAGCGATGGCGATCTGGCTGAGGTAGAAAAGGTACTGCACGAATGGGACTTTTCTAAGCATGATTCCGTGGGAGATGCCCTCGGACGTCAGGTAGGTGGAGATCAGATGCTCAGGGTCACCGGCCTCGCCAGAGTGCGGCCGGAGAACAAAAGTGTTGAAGCCACGCTTTTGACGCCAGATGTTGAGGGATGCAATGTTTGCATACATGTAGTAGATGTAGTACGAGTACGGCGGGTTGTACTCAAGGTCCCACTTGCGAGGCAGAGGGAACTTCTTGTGGAAGCGGCGGTCAGTCTTGGACTCGTCGTCGACGGAGTCGAAGCCAATGACACGCTGCAAAAAGACATGAAGCTTTGGATGCGAGGAAGGATCCTTGGTCACCTCAAAGAGAGGCCGGAAGAGGTTGTTGACGACCTGCTGGAAGTTTTCAACCATGCCGTTCTTCTTGTAGATGTCGTAGAGTCTTGGGACCTGGATGAGCCAGCGGACATTATGGGAGAAGAGCTTGTTGTCGATAACCCAGGCGGCAAGCTTGTCCCATTCGTCGACGGATCTACCATAGATCGAGATACGGTACTCGGCCATCTGGTACTTGGACTGCTCCAAGTCGTCAAAGACCTCCTTGGTGATCTCGGCAAGGTACCGTCCGTGGATGTAATTGTCAGTCTTGAGGAAGATCTCACGGAGACGGGACTCGCCCATCGGGTTGTACTTGAGGTTGAACTTGTCGAACCGGTGGAAGGTGTCCTTGTGGGCGTGCATGTCGAGGGTGTCGATCGAGAGGTCGTAAGCGGTCAGGTGGAGGGATTGGAACACCTCCCTGAGAGTAAGGACCTTGCCGTCACGGAGAATGACCTTCTCGTCGGGGCTCTTCTTCATCTTGTGTTTGATGAACCGCAGCAGATGCTTCTGGTTCATGCATGCCGAGTGGTGAACGTGGGTGTCCACCTTACGCACGTTGTAGAAGTCTCTGTGTGGGTTCTTCTTGGACTCGGAGATCTCCTCGTGCTCGTTGAGCAGGTAGTAAAGGTTCCACTTGGCCTCGAGGTACTCGAGGCGCTTGAAGGCGAACGACTTGGTAGGGCCGTCGCTGGCGATCGTGATGAGGCGCTCCATGTCGACGTAGTAGTCCTTGATGGTGGGGACGTAGCCGAGGGGGCTGCCGTCGGCAGATCTAGCGCCGATGAACACATCCTCATCGTTCAATGCAAAGTCAATGCCTTCAGGGTCTGGTCCTGGGATCTCGCACTGGCTCATATCAAAGGCGTCGCCAGACCAACCTTCGGCCTCCGGAAGCCGGTCGATCGTGTACTGGTCGGGCTTCTTCCAGAACGGAGGCGGTGCCGGAGGGTAGATCTTCCAGCCGGGCTGGTTCTTTGGGTTGTCAAACTCTCTCTGCAGGGAGACCGCCTGGTACTTTGCTCTCGTCTTAATGCACCAGTCGATGTCCTTGTAGATCTTGACGATCTCCGGAGAAGGAGGGTCCGGGTTGACGTCCTCGGTGAAGCCGCAAGGTGCATTGAGCGAGTGCATAACGGACGAGGACGGAATTGCGTGCACAGAGGGAACCTTGCTTCTGCCGCTGTTCTTGGCAGACCCATCACTACCAGGACTGTCGTCCACGGGGCGCAGCTCGTTCGTGATCGGGTTGTACTCGAACTTACCGGAGCTATTCTTATGTTTCAGCTTCTGCGGGGCCTCTGGAGACAGAATCAGCGAGGACCGTCTCGTTGCCGAATTGGACCCGGACCTTGAAGCACGCGGGGTGGCAATCCGCTGGAACGCCTTCTCCTTGGTCTCCTGGTCTTTCAAATTGACCTCCTCAAAATAGCTGTAGTGAGTATGGGCGCTGGAAGCTACATCGCCGTAATTACCTGCGGACGCAACACCTTCGTCGCCTTCCTTGAGGTTCTCCTCGGCAGGGATGAAACCTTCAGGGTCAGAATCGTCGGAAACGGTGCCCGAAAGTGGGAACGTTGTGTTGCGTGTCGAACTAAGATGGAAATTATCCATAAAGATGGAGATGAGCAAGGGTTTGAAGAGAAGATAAGGGGAGAGAACAAGGGTCGTTTTGTTTTTTGTTTTTTTTTTTTCTCCGACACACAGTGGGAAGATTTAATGAAGCCACGGGAGTTTTTCCGGCGGCAAAAGCCATCGGGTTAACCCAGGTGAGCGAGGAAAAAAAAAAGAGAGGGGGGATTATATAATTAGCCAGCCAGTCGATCCTGCAGTTCTCTGTTCAGTTGAGTTCGCCCAAGAAAGATGAGCTTATGGTCTCAGTCTCTTAGGGTCTCTTGGGAACAGCGAGGAACGGCGGATGTTCTTGAGGCCGAGGAAGAACATGAGGACTCTCTCGAGACCAATTCCTCCGCCAGCGTGTGGAGGACAGCCGTAGGAGAAGGCGTTGATGTAGTCCTTGAAGCCTTCCTCGTTAGGGTCGACGCCGCGGGCAATCATGGTCTTCTTGAGCAGCTCAACGTCGTGAACACGCTGGGCACCGGACATGATCTCCTCACCTCTCATGAAGAAGTCATAGGAGTTCGAGTAGTCTGGGTTGGTTGGGTCCGGCATCGTGTAGAACGGTCTGACGGCGGCAGGGAACTTGTCGAGGACGTAGAAGTCGGTGTGGTACTTGTCCTTGATGATCTTTCCGAGGAGCTTCTCGTTCTCAGTGGAGAGGTCATCGGTAGGACCTTGCTCGGCGCCAGCGGCCTGCAGCAGCTTGACACCCTCGGCAAAGGTGATGACGACCATCTTCTCGGGGATCTCAAACTCCTCGACTGGGTACTGGTTGCGGACGATGGCGATCTCCTTGGCGTAGCGCTTGTTGAGCTCGGTGAACAGCCAGATGAACATCTCTCCGAGGAGGTCCATGGCCTCGTGGTAGTCCTCCTCGATGGCCATCTCCATGTCGAGTCCCTGGAACTCGGTCATGTGACGGTGGGTGTTGGAGTTTTCTGCTCTGAAGACCGGGCCGATCTCAAAGACACGCTCAAAGTCGGCGGCGATACACTGCTGCTTGTAGAACTGAGGCGACTGGGCCAGGAAGGCATCCCTGTTGAAGTAGGTCACCTTGAAGACGTTCGAGCCACCTTCGGAGGCGGCGCCAATCAGCTTCGGCGTGTGGATCTCGGTGAAGTCGCGCTGGGCAAAGAACTCACGGAAGAGGTGGCAGATGCCGCTCTGGATCTTGAAGATCGAGTGGTTCGTGACCGTTCTGAGGTCGATCACGCGGTAGTCGAGTCTGGTGTCGAGGTTGACGACGGGGAGGCCGGACTTCTCAGCCTCGGCGTCGCTACGGGAGGCGTCCTCGATCAGCAGTGGGAGCTTCTCTGGGGTGCCCGAGATCAGGTGGATCTGCGAGATGTGGATCTCGAGGTTCGAGATCGAGGCAGAGGTGACCGGCTCGGCCGTCTTGGTGACCTCACCGGTGACGAGCACGATCGACTCGAGGTGCAGGCCAGAGGCCCACTTCACCATCGGCTTGCTGACGGTCTTGCCGTCGGTCTTGAGCAGACCCTGGATGACGTCGCTCATCTGGCGGAAGGCAAAGAACAGCATGTTGGCACTCTGCTGTCTCGAGGTGTGCACGCGGGCTCTGAAGGTGACCGTCTTGCCGGCGTCGGCCTCGGTGAGCGTGTGCAGCTTGATGCGCTGGATGCCAGTCTTCTGGCCAGCCTGCGACATCATCAGCGGCAGCTCACCGTAGTTCTCCTTCGCGAAGTCGTCCGCAGAGGCCTTGGCCTCGCGCTCCTCCTGCTCCTTCTGCAGCTTGGCAGCCTTCTCGGCCTTCTTCTTGGCCTTTTCCTGCTCCTTGAGCAGCTTCTTGTAGGCCTTCTTGGTGAGCGGCTTGCCGTCCTCGCCGAGAACAGGCTTTCCGTCCGGTCCGACGGCCATCTTCGGGCCCTCGTCGGCCGCGGCAGCTGGTGCTGCGTCGGAAACACTCAATTTGTTCACTTTGTCAGTCAGTTCGGAGGACATTATGGGGTCTTTCACCCTTTAAAATTTTTCCGTGACTCAAAGGGCTGAAAAATGAGCCGCGGAGAATCAGTCAAAACTGGGGAGAAAATCCGGGGCATCGCAGTCACTGCATGTATGTATGTGTGTCCTAGTGTTTTTCGATTATATTAGTTTATCCAAAGCTGCCTAATTGGCAGCGCCTATTATACCGTTACTTCTTACAGCTCAGTGTTCTCGAGGAAGAAGTAGTTACCAGACAGCTTCTGCTCCTTGTCCATCTGGGAGTCGAGCTTGTTGATTCTCGGACGGAAAGAGGTAGGGTCTCTTCTGAAGGTAACGTTGAGGTTCTTCAGGAACCGGTTGCAGCCCGTCAGCAGGCTCTCGGCCTTGTTTGCGGTGGCCTCGACGGCTGGGGTACCGTCGAACACCATCACGCGGTCGGCCATGTAGGTGGCCATGATGAAGTCGTGCTCGACGATGAAGGCCGTCTTCTTGGCGTGGATGATGAACTTACGGATCACCTTCGAGCAGACGATACGCTGCTCGGAGTCGAGGTAGGCACTAGGCTCGTCGATCAGGTAGATGTCGGCCGGCTTTCCGAGCGCCAGGATGATGGCGACACGCTGCAACTCACCACCGGACAGGTGCTGGACGTTCTGGTCGATGATGTCGGCGATGTTGAGCGGCTTGATCACGTCGGTGTTGAACTGTGGATGCAAAAAGGAGGCTCTGATCTTCTTCAAGAACAGCTGCCGCACGGTTCCGTCGAACTTCGGGCTGATCTTCTGTGGCTTCATCGAGACGTTCATCTTCGGTGCCTGCGAGCCTTCGTCCGGCTTGATCTGGCCGGCCAGCAGGCGACAGAGCGTCGTCTTACCGGTACCGTTCTCGCCCATCATGACGATGATCTCGGAGTCACTGAAGTCACCGGCGGCGACGTTGAGCTTGAAGTCGCCCTGGGTCTTGACCATCGACGGGTACTCAAAGTCGGCCGTCTTCTCGATGTCTCTCTCGTCGGAGGCGTCGGCCAGGCGGAACTGGAGCGACTCTGGGCGGAATCTAAGGTTTTCGGATGGGATGTGGCCGTCCAGGAAGATGTTGATACCTTCGCGGACGGACGACGGCATCGTGACGACACCGTAGACGGCTGGCACACCGTACAGAATGCAGATGAAGTCGGACAGGTAGTCGAGCACAGACAGGTCGTGCTCGACGCAGATAATATAGGTGTCCGGTCCGAGAAGCGACCGGATGACCTGGGCAGCCTTCAGTCTCTGCTTGACATCCAGGTACGAGGATGGCTCGTCGAACATGTAGACGGCGGCGCTCTGGATGCAGGTCATCGCAATGGCGAATCTCTGCAGCTCTCCACCGGACAGCTTCGAAATCTCTCTCTTGAGAACGTGCTCGAGCTGCATCGACTTGATCAGCTCCTTGGCAGAACCCTTGCGCTCCATGCGGGCCTTCAGCAGCGGGCCGACACGGGTCTCTGGGCCCTTGACGGCACGTGGGATGTTGTCCACGTACTGCGGCTTGATGATGGCCTTGATGTCGTCCTCGAGCAGCTTCGTGAAGTAGTTCTGCAGCTCAGAGCCTCTGAAGTACCGGATGATCTCCTCCCAGTCCGGTGGGTCCTCGTAGCGGCCGAGGTTGGGCTTCAGCTTGCCCGAGAGAATCTTCAAAGCGGTCGACTTGCCGATACCGTTCGTACCAACGAGACCAAGGACCTGGCCCGGTCTAGGCATAGGAAGACGGTGCAGCTTGAACGAGTTGGCCGAGTATCTGTGCGTCACCTGCGAGTCCAGGTTCGTAGGCAGGTTGATGATGTTGATAGCACCGAAGGGGCACTTCTTGACGCAGATACCGCAACCAATACAGAGGTTCTCACTGATAAACGCGATTTTGGACTTTGGTGCCACCTCGATACAGAGCTTGCCGGTCTTGACGACGGGGCAACTTCTCTTGCATTCTTGCCTGCACTTCTTAGGCTTGCATCTATCGGGATTGACGATGGCAATACGAGTGTTCTTGTCTCCCATTGCTGTGGTCTATTGGTCAAAAGTCGATGTGAACTGTCTAGCCAAAATTTTTCAAAACTCACTTTGAAAAATAAAAAAAAAAAAATATTTAACCAAAAAAAACTGGAAAATTTTTTGGTGTGTGCCCCAGAGTGGAGAGCAGAGTCGGGGTTCTTTTTTTTTTGTTTTCGCGACTGCAGGGTTTGTGGCCAATGAGGTGTAGTTCGAATGTCATGGGACAGATGGCCTCGACAAGGAGGGAGGTATTTTTGGGTGTGGAGGGAGATTTTGGGTGTGGTTTTCTGTTCGTCCGAAAAGCTCGAGGTTGATTCATCTAATTGAAGTCAAAGTATATGTGGAATAAGTTCGGATCATGGCAATCTCTCACCCAGTAAATGTGTTCAATGTGTATACGTGTTGTTACTGGTGCGCGGAAGCGCTGGACATCGTACGATTGTCCGATATAGTGTAACGGCTAGCACGTGGTATTTTCAATTCCAGAATCCGAGTTCGACCCTCGGTATCGGAGTATTTTTTTTTTTAAGCTTCATCAGGACTTTCTTTGGTTTTTCTGGTTGCACCCCTGAAATAAAGACTATAGATTTCGATTAACTAGATAAACTTAATAGCGAACAACTGTGGAAAATACATGGGGCGGACCCTCTAGAAGAGAGCAGCAAGGGCACCCAGACCCAAAGCAACACCGATCGGCTGAGCGAGAGCTGGGGCGCCGTCGGTAGAGCTGGAGGAAGACTCAGAGGAAGACTCAGAGGAAGACTCAGAGGAAGACTCAGAGGAAGACTCAGAGGAAGACTCAGAGGAAGACTCAGAGGAAGACTCAGAGGAAGACTTGGAGGCAGACGACTCCGACGACGACGACTCAGTAGTGCTGCTAGCCTCGGAAGAGGCCGACGTCTCATAGGCGGACTCCGAGGCAGATTCGTAGCTGGAGCCACTCACAGAGGCAGAATCCTCGGCAGAGATCACCACCTTGGTGCAGCCGGAGTCGTCTGGAGCATTCTCGTAGAAGATCAGCTTGGTTCCATCGCCCATGTAGCCACCGTCCTCCAAATCAGAGCTAGGGTTTGCGCAGGCGTAGAAGGTTGGCTCGTCACCATTGACAAGAAGAACATTGTCATCATCAAGTGCGAACGTGCCATTGAAGACAAAGTTGGTGGTATCCTCGTCGAGGCCGAGTCCAAGAACCTGGTAGCCTTCGCCGATGTCAATAATGGACATCGTCCATTTGCTGATCTCCTGTTGGATCCACATAGTCTCTGCGGCTTCGTCGTAGTGAATCTCGTTTGGCTCATCAGACGTGAAAGCGTACCTGACGTCGGAGTCTTCGGTGTAGAAGATCAGCCCGTTACGGTCCGACTCCTCATCTTTAGGGGAAATAACGAGGTTGATGATGTCGGCCGAAACCAGGGATGCAACGGAGAGGAGTGCTGGGAAGGAGAGCATTAGTGGGAGGGGTGATTGACCCCCGTTCACCTTCAGGGAATCTTCCTCCCTTTTATCTCCGGATATTCCGACGATCCGCCGGCTCGTAATCCCGGATCTACGATCACTGCGGTTTCCCTGGCAGAGCTAGCTTGTGAATGGAATTTCGCGTTACGGGGATCATGCACCTCGTGATCCCCCACTGCGGGGCGGGGCTGCGTGGGGCGGGGCTTCGTGGGGGGCGGAGGCTCAGGGGCTGGACCCCTTGTCACGATTATTATCGGGGAGGAAGTGGACTGTCTTTGCCGCGTTTTTCCAAGTACGGATTGGCCAGGCAGCCTCCTCATATGCCCCCGCGTCTGGTCCTCTGGAAGTGATGCTTCATCATACTCTCCGTTGAGGACCGACAGCTCCAAAACGTAGGGAATCCCACTGCATCGTCTCGTCCCTTGTTGAAGTCCCTGAGGCCCAGACCCACTCCAAGTGATTATCGGCCGATCCTAAATATGATGTCACTCGTCTGTTGATGTGGCGCTGGGTTCTTATCTCTCCGCTTCGCGTTTCAGTCGCTTTTTTTTTTCAGCAAGGTGCAGTCGAGTTGGCCAGAACCTATACGAACTTGAGAACCGAGGGCCCCTACATGCGCGGGTTTTTTCTTGTGTGCATCTCCCGGAATTTCAGATCAACAGGGAGTACACAAAAGTGTGGCCATGGGGAATTATGTTTTGAAGCTTCCGCAAAATAAGGTGCAGTGGGTAAAGTCTAGATCAGACCACGGAAAGCCTTTTGGGTTCGTATATTTAGTAGACAAAAAAAACAGAGATAACTAGAGAGTAAGTAGATGTGCTCAGATCAGAACGGCAAACATTCCAAGAGCACCAAGGGCCGCGGCGAAGCCAACTGGCTCGGCCAGTCCGGCAGCGTCTCCACTCAAAGAAGAGGAAGCGGAGGCCGAAGAGGATCCTGCCGAAGAGGATCCTGCCGACGACGAAGCTGCCTTTGACGAGGAAGCGGTTGATGATTCAGCCTCTGAAGAGGATGCTTCCTCCGAAGAACCAACGGAGTCCGAAGCGGAAGCCGACGAAGAACTGTCTGCAGACTTGGAGTTGGAGTCCGAGCCACTGAGGGATGCTGAACCCGAGCCTGAGTCAGAACCTGAGCCTGAGTCAGAACCCGAGCCTGAGTCAGAACCAGAAGTAGTGCCATCGGACGTAATGTTAGCAGCAAGCTTTGTGAGCTTGTAGCAATCCGAGTTGTCAGGAGCCTTGTCGATAAAGATGAGTCCGAGTTCATTGTACGTATGGTTGGAAGGATCGTATGTCTTACCCGGGTTTGTGCAGGCATAGAAGGTGGGGGTCTTTCCATCAATGAGAAGGTTACCATCTTTATCGATGCTGAAGTCTCCCTTCGCGGTGAAGTCGTTGAAGACTGTGTTACCGAATCCGAGGATATCGTAATCATCAATGGAGATTCTGCTCATGACCCAGCCGTCATCAGCTTCTTCATTGTAGTTTATGACTGGAGGGTTCTCGGTAGTGTTGTAGTACATTACATCACCGATAGAAGAGGTGTAAGCATGTCCGGTGTAATCATCCTCTGGATAGATAGTGACCTTATCCCGGTACGACTTCGCTGGTTCGACTGAGAGGTAGAAGGGTTGCTTCTCAGCAGAGACTAGCTTGGCAATTGACAACAGGATAGCGATATAAAGCATGATGGATGTTTGTTAGGGTGGGTGTTTGCGAGTAGCTCGACGAAGCGTTTCTCTATTTATATACCGGCATTTCCTGCGGCTTTGGTTGCTGTCCCAGATCCCCCAATTCTCTCCTGACCTCATTCCCGAACGTGCATATTTCCACCCGTGCCGAAATAATATCCGGCCGTTCACGCGTCCTGAGAGATTCGCATATGCAGTCTTTGGTCTCCCATCATATGCGGCAGCAACACGAGGGTTTTTGGACCGGTTCTAGACCCTCCCATGAATAAAGCATGCTCAATTGCATGAGACTAGAATTGGCCACCAAGTATCAATCCAAGGTTTCATCGAGAGTGAGAAAATCCTTAGTCCGAGCGCTCATCAAGACCCTGCAGGAGCCAGATGCCTAGAATAATTGGCCCAAGCGGTCTCACCACTTGTTGAAGTGTGCCACAGATTCCACGAGTACAGAGTATCAAAAAAACGTTGCGATAGAACCCCCGTTGGATATATGCGCCAATCGAGAATGCATTACGGCGCGGTCCGCCAGATGCGGGATGCACTTAAATAAGAAATGCAAATATTCCAAGGGCTCCAAGGGTTCCAAGGGCTCCAGGGGCTCCAAGGGCTCCAAGGGCTGCAGTCAGACCAATTGTCTCAGCGGGTCCGGCAGCGTTTCCCTTGGAAAAGGAGAATGCAGCAGCCGAGGAATCCGCCGATGAGGCTGCTGATGAGAAAGCTGTTGATGAGAAATCAGCTGATAATGATGGCACCTTGAGTAAGTAGCTGGATCATAAGTTTGTGTAAAAGGTAGGTTTTTCTCCGTCAACCAGGACTACAATCTTGATCAATGGTAAACTGACCGGTTTTGGTGAAGTCGGTTGTTGAATCAAATGTTGCGACGATTCCGAGAAGCTTGTGGTCGCCAACAGGAAGGAGAGCCATGACCATCGAATCGTCTCCATTGTTGTTGATCCGAGGAGGGCTCACATCTGTGTTGCAGGTGAGAATCTCGGCACCCAGACAAGCATACGTAGGGGTGGCAAAAGAAAAGAAAAAAAAATCCCGTTCCCCTGAAACCATTCTCCCGAGTTGCGTCAGTTAATCCGCCTCGATTCGATTGCCAAGAATTGGGGCATCAGGGAGGTGAAATAACGTATCTAGAAGAGCGTACCAGGAGTAATCGAGGGGAGCGTCTTAGTAGACCCATAGCATTCATCCCACTAGACTTTAGCCAAGCCTCACGCTATCCCAGAGGAACGCAGCTTTGCGTACTACAGCAGTATTGTTCCCATTGGACTGGCACTACCCGGGGAGTCTTAGATTGGTAAACTTCGCGCCACTGCCAGTGTCGGACCAAAGTCCTTCCTAGGGCGCGTGAAAGAATAATAATTTTTTTTTTTTTTTTATTGCACGCACGAGGTTCAGAGGGTTTGCCAAGCCGTCGGAAACCCCGATATATACAGAGACTTTGCACTCTGCCACCAAGTTCCAGCAGTGACAGCACAAGTAAAAAGTAACCATGCTATTCCTTGTTGCCTTTCTGGTAATGGCAAAGCTGGCTTCGGATGTAGTCCCCCTTCACTATCTAACTCGCCCCAGATCAGAGCTCTGTTCGGGATGAACTCACCGTCTCTACGTTCATCATTATCCGGGGGCCCCGTGCGGGGTAAATGAGTCCGGACTTAGGGGAGACCCAAAGATCCTATCGGGGGAAAAAAACAGGGGTAATGCCGTATACTCTCGTCTTGCGTTACCCCACCCACCCGACTGCGTGCTTGATATTCTACGGACGGCGCGGCGCACTGCAGACGTTGTGTAACTCCAAAATCTGGGAAGGATAGTTGAGCAATAGTCGGAGATTGGCGTTGTTGGAGGACATCGGAGGTTCATGCCACCGAGACAAGTAATTGAGATTTCAGTGGCAAAAAGTTGAGTAGTTCTATATTCGGCAAGAATTCAAAAAACGCTCCACCATAATAGTGTTCCCAAGAAGAACGGCAATACGATTGAGACGATGAAGCAGGGCGATGCGGCCTCAGAGGTAAAACAGTAGGCGTGAACAAGATTAGTCAAATTGTGGATTAAACAAAAACGACTGTAAGGTAGAAAGAATAACAGGTGATGCTTAGATCAGAAGAGCAAGGGCACCGAGGCCGAGAACGGCGCCAATTGGCTCGACAAGAGCGTAGGCGACATCGGAGGAGCTGGAAGAGGCCGCCGAGGAGGAGTCGTTGGAGGCGCTCGAGGAGGTCGAGTTCTTGGAGACAGTCGACGACATCTTGGACGACGTCACACTGAAGCTGGAGCTGTTAGCTGGCTTGGTGGTGGAGGTCTCCTCGGAGGAAAAGGAAGACGACTCAGAAGACGACTCAGAAGCAGACTCAGGCGAGGACTCCGATGAGGACTCAGAAGAAGACTCAGAGGCGGACTCAGAAGAAGACTCAGAGGCGGACTCAGAAGAAGACTCAGAGGCAGACTCAGAGGCGGACTCAGAGGCGGACTCAGAGGCGGACTCAGAGGCGGACTCAGAAGACGAGGAGTCGTCGCTGCTGGAGCTGCCGGAGCCGCCGGTGCTGCTGGAGAGGTAGACCTCCGTGCAGTCGGCGCCTGAAGGAGCAGCGTTGTAGAAGATCATCTTCGAAGGAGTGGAGGCCGTGGTGTAAGAGGATGGGTCCACAGTGGAGTCGACACCAGTGCAGGCGTAGAAGGTGGCCTTCTCGCCGTTGACGAGGAGGTTTCCGTCGGAGTCGAAGGTGAACTTTCCATCAGGGGTGGCGGCGGAGAGTGAGAGAGGGTAGGAGCCGCTGGTCTCGGCGACGCTCAGGTACTGGGTGTAGCCGTTGTAGTCGGAGGTGATGGTCTCGGCGGAGGAGTCGTAGGTGAGAGGGTAGGAGCTGGTGGAGAGGAAACCGTAATCGAGCTGGGCACCCTCCTCGAAGAAAGTGACGCCGGAGGCGGAGGAGTCACCGGAAACGGTGAGCTTGATGCTTTCGGCAGAGGCGAGGGCGGCCAAGACAGAGAATATAACAGAGCGTGCAAACATTGTTGGTGTGGTTGTTGTGTTTGTTTGTTGTGAGCGGGTTCAACAGTGTGGGGAAATTCTTTTTTTCCACTTCCAAATCCGGCCAACCCCAGCCATTTAAATGATTGTTCCTGCGCTTATTTTTTCTTTTCATGTAGCATCCTGCAATATGTGAGGTGAGTCGTTGTTATTTGGAGAATAATCCAGTGTTCTGGCTCCTCGGGGCCCCCCCGTGCGTCTTTGTGGGAGCCACGCGCGGAGGTGTTTTATTTGTGGGGAGGAAATCGCTGTCTTGAGGCCCCGCGAAAAGGCATCGAAGGGGGTGGGGGGACCTCTAGGGGGCGGGCGAGCCGCGGGCGGGCCTGGGGAGCCCCAGGAAGCTGAAAAGCGATGACTCTCTATTGTATACATCCCTATCTATTACAACCATCACGACAATTATGGTTTCTTGACCTCACCATCTGAGCGCAGTCTAGGCTCACTTCCGGCACTCATGAAATATAGTGCCGCATTGCTCCCCATCCCAGTTTCTGCACGTCACCCATTTATACCAAGCCTCGTTTGAAATTCTCCTCTCAGCCGCTGACGCAAGCCAAGCCCTACGAAGGTGGGAGAAGTGCATCGTGCGCACATGGATCGTTCGACGCGCCCGTTCCAGTGGATTTCTTATCGTCACCGAACTACGGCAATGCCCTAGCAACGTTTCAAGCTGCTTTCTCCAGGGGTTCCTTCCCTGTTCGCTGACGTAATGGAGACGAAAAGTCTGGTTTGGTCTGACGCTAAAAATAAGAATCCTTTCTGGGCTATATCAGCATAACCGCGGCACCGATAAAAACACCCAGCGCCAGCACTGACTCCTCCTGGCAGCACCGCCACCGTTCCGACGGAACGCCTGTATCCAATGCAAAGAAATTACTGAGACGTGAGGGGGGTGTGGTGCCATCGTATATGGGCGTATCTGTGGGCGGTGCAAGGTCGAGGCCTATCTCAGTCGAGTTCGGATCCACAGCTTTCAGATGGCGGGCACCTGCAGAAGCTGTGAGGAACAGAAGCAGGAATGCAATTGAGGGGTGTCTGGTCATTGTCTTATCCGTACTAAACAGAGGGTTTCAGGTTTGTCGCATACTGGCCCTTTTGTATCCCCCACTGGGCATTGTCTCCCCCACGGAGCATTGTCTCCCCACTGGGCAGGGGTCCTTGGTTACACCTATTTTTAGGAGCTGGGGGCTCTCTCGGCCCATATTTTAGGCCCCCCGTCGAAGACCGCGTCAATTATATAGTTTTTGGGCCTCTCCTTGGTCTTCTCTCTCCCCCCTCCCCCCGCCCACGCCGATCGGCGCGCCTGCGTGTTCCCCCTCCCCAATCTTTCAATTCACCCTCTTTGGGGCATTTGTAAACAGGGCCAGTATAAAATGTTTCAACCTGCTCCGTACAATACTCTTCCGTCCCCAATGAAGACGGTTACTTTTGAAGAGAGCGAGTCGATGGACTCGCTCGTGAAGCTTGTTACGAGAACCCGCAAGACCGTTGTGCTGACCGGCGCCGGAATCAGCAGGAACGCCGGCATCCCCGACTTCAGATCCAGCACTGGCTTATATAAGCAGAGCTACGAGAACGGTACGATCAGCTGCCGGGAGCTGTTCGACGTCTCCATTTACCGGGAGGTCACCACGACTAGGCTGTTCAACCGGTTCATGCAGAAGATGTACTACGAGACTGTGCGCCCCGCACGGCCGACGGCCACGCACCGGTTTATCAACAAGTTGAAGCAGCACAACAAGCTGCTGCGGTGTTACACACAGAACATCGACGGGCTGGAACGGCAGCTTGGCATGCGCACGGAGTTTGACCAGTTGCAAGACTGGGCGCATCTGGACGTGGTTCAGTTGCACGGTGATCTGAACACGCTGCGGTGCTCGCGGTGCCGGAAGCGGTTCAGCTGGCCCGAGATCTTCATCGACCAGGCGGGCGCCGAGGAGGACGCCGGGCTGATCATCGCATGCCCTGAGTGCCAGAAGGTGTACCAGGAGCGTAAGGATACTGGAAAGCGGTGTTGCAAGGGCAATATCGGAATCATCCGGCCGAACATCGTGCTCTACGGCGAGGAGCACCCCTACGGTGAGTTCCTCGCCGGGCAGCTCGAGAAGGACATCTCCAGAAAGCCGAAGCTGTTCCTGATCTTTGGCACGTCGCTGCGGGTCGTTGGAGTCAAGAAGCTCGTCAAGGAGATGTGCAAGAGTGTCCACGAGGGTGGAGGTAAAGTGGTCATAGTCAACAAGGACCCTGTCTGCCAGTCGCAGTGGGGCGACCTGATCGACTACCAGGTGCTCGGGGACTGTGACCGCTGGTGCGACTACGTGTCCAGCAAGTTCCCTATCAAGAGGAAGCGGAAACTGCCGGAGCCTACAGAGCTGGAGGTGATTGAGAGTCCAGCCACAAAGCGGGTGAAGCTACTGTGGGTGAATTAGCCCGAACTGTCTCTCTCCGCAAAAAACAGAAAAAAAAATTGAAAGCCCTCAGATCGCACATACTGAGGAGTTTATCCTCGCATTATTAAAAAAAAATACACAGTCGAAATACCTATATTTGAAACTTTTCCTAGCTTTATTAGATACCTCATGGAGTCCAGGTTGGTGTACCAGTACGGGCTAGCACACGCGACGGAAGTGCCGTCGCTACAGGCGAAGTATTTGGGCAAATTTGAGGAGAGCATGGACGACGTTGGCAGCGAAATGCCGGAAACCGTGACCGGCCGTGTAGAAATTAAGCGCCGAGGCGAAAAATGTGTCTACGACCTGAGCAAGGAGGGACTGGCGTACAACGTTGACGTTTGCTGCTGCTGCCGGCGGGTTCTGGTGGTTGGGTTGAGCGGGAGGCTGCGGGTGAAGTATAGTAAGGATGGCAAGAGGTTGCTCGTGCTGTGGTGCAAGATGTGTGGCGCACGGACGACGTTCATGGATGTACTGGAGGGTAAAGGTAGGAGGGGTAAGGGTAAAGTGCCGAAAGTGTCTTCGGGGACTACGGGGCGTACGATCCCGTCTACTAAAGTTACCAAGCCATCTACATCAACGTCAACAGCGGCGGGCACCAATGGAAGGCGTCGCAACAAGAAGAAGTCTCTATCTGCGATGGTCCAGAAGAAGCAGAAGTCGGCCAAAGATAAGGAGAGGCAGAGCCTTGATCTGTTTGATTTCATGCAGTGAGACATTACATATTTTTACTATATACAATAAATTCTGTCGTTCGGCATCGGAAGAACCCGGAAGGAAGGTAGAGGGAAAAAAAATCGTGCTTGGAGCAAGAGCAGGGAACACAGCCCTGCACTGCCCAAGTGCCAAGCTGAGGCAGAGTTTTTTTTTTTTTTTTTGAGGACACGGCTCAGCGCGGGGTTGGCTTTCGACCCCAGCCGGGGGGCACCCCCGGATTGGGAGACAGGGGGTGGGGCTGGACAGGGGGTGTGTGGGGTGGTGTTAGAGGTGGATCGAGTGAAAAAAGTGTCAAGGAAGAGGTCGATGTCGATGTTGATGCCGTGTGCTATGTTTCGGACACTGCCAGCCGGTTCGGTTTTCACCGGCCAGGGTATGCAGGCAGCTACAGTGTTAGGGAATCTAGTACACTACTGGAAATGAAAAAGCAACCGCGAAGTCCAAAAGCGACCCGATTTCCGCCGCCTGCAGCGTCTCCACCTGGATACGCCAAGTAGCTAGCGAGAATGGGAACGGGTCGGCATCGTGCGTTTCCACACCGCGCACACTGCGCACACCGCGCACACTGCGCACTATAAGTCAGGCAGCCAGCTATCGCCATCTCCATCTGTCCCGCATCCCCCGTTGGGGGAATACTACGATTACGATCCCTCACATTCCAGATCTGGCCGTATCTAGTAGGATTAGATTAGGCCTATCTAGAGCTACGTAGTTACAGTGAGCCTGGGGGCACTGTGCGTCCTCTATCTCTCCCTCCCTCCCTCTCTCCCTCCCTCCATCTCCCATTCTCTCTCGTTCTCCCCCATGTAGTCTCGGGGTACCCCGGCCTGGTTTAGCCTCTGCCATTTTGACTTGAGCCTCGCCAGCGGCAGGGGCAGCGGCAGGGGCAGCGGCAGCGACCCCCCTCTCGGCCCAGCGCTACTTCTATCCGAGGCCGGGGCGCCAATTTTCTTTCTCCTTTCTTGGCCCCGCAAGAACCCGCTTCGACCCGCTCCACCCGCGCAGCCGGCTGCAATCACTGGCTGTAAGCAAAGCAGTGAAGGGGTTTTCCGCTGCTTTTACCGGGGGCGCATTGTGTGTACACCCCATCTAAAATTTTTTTTTTCGCGGGGGGACCCGACGGGGACGGGCCTAACACAGCACACACTCTGAAAAAGTAGACCGGAGCGAACAAACGCCGGTGGGTGAGGAAAAGGAAGGAAAAATATATATATACAATTTTCATCATTCCACCCGAACCCTCCCTGTTCGTTGCAACTTTCACCCATTAGGTCGTCGCCAGGTGTCATCGCTCTTTTTTTGATTTTTATTGCTATTTATTGGAACCGGTCTAGAGCGAACCCATGACCTCAGTAGATAAAGGTTCCACACAGCCGGCGCAGCTCCATTCCGTGCGGCCGCGGAGCAACTCGCCTCTCTCTGAGATAGCCGAACTGCCTTCCGAGCCGATCACCATTAGAACCTCCAAGAAGTGGGTGCTGCCGCCACGGCCAAAGCCTGGCCGCAAACCGTCCGTCGCCAAGCATGGCAAGCGTGCCAAGAAGCCCAAGAAGGAGAAAAAGGAGAAGGATGCCACGAAGGAGCCTGCCAAGAAGGAGGCCAAGAAGAAGAGGTCCCGGAAACCGTCCGGGATCTCTGGCAGCCCAGGCGGCGCGCCGGCCGCTGGCCAGACCAGCCCAGCTGGCAGTGTTGCCATGACTAGTTCGAGTGCTGCCAGTGCTGCCAGTGCTGCCGGTGCCGCCGGTGCCGCCAGCTCCAGCCAGCCTGGTGGCGTTGCTCCAGGTGCAAACGGCACCGCCAACACAACCGCCTCCGCGCCTGCATCGACCTACATCGAGGTCGAGGCGAGCGCTATGCAAAACCCGATGAAGCAGCAGATCCTCAAGATCAACGAGGAGAACTACTACCTGAAGCTGGAGGTTATCAAGCTGGTGACCGATCTGCGGAACCTGCGGCGCGCGGTGCCTCGCCAGGCCAGAAAGCGTGCCCACGATGACGACATCAACGAGCTGATCGTGTCCCTGATAGACCTGAACCACGACGAGGCTGAGGCCAAGCGCCAGAAGAATGGCCAGCTGTCGCAGCAGGCTGCTGCCGCTGTTGCCTCCGCCGTCGAGGGCGCCCCAGAAGTGGGCGCCGGCGCCAATGCTACTGCTACTGCTACTGCCACTGCCATCGCCACCGCCAGCAACCACGTCAGTGAGGGCAGCCTCGCTGCCGCCGGCAGGGCCGCCAAGAGCAACAGCCCGCAGCCGCTCGCCATGGCGCTGTCAGGCACGGCCAACACTACGATTTCCGAGGACGTTGACGGCCTGCTCAACCTTGCATCTCCTACCGTCTCCGAGGACGAGGACCTCACGAGCACCGTGTCGACGACGCCGTCGACGATGCTCACGAGCATCAAGACGAACGAAACGGTCGACTCGCTTTCGGGAACGACCGTCGCCTCGTCAAGCCCGCCGTTCCGTCTTTTGGACATCCCCGAGGTGACCGGTGTCGGAAACAAAACTTCCGAGAGCTTCCTGTTCAACGGGCCTGCGTCACTGGTTGACGAGGCCACGTTCGGCACGGAGCTCATCTCGGGCGAGTTCTCGGAAGGTGTCACAAGCAACGACTACTACGAGTTCGACGGAGTGGACGACATGGAAATGGAGTTCGACAATTTTGTCAACGGCAGGATCTAGACATTTTACACACACCATACACCCATTTTAAAGGTGGGCTTGGGGGAAGGAGGCGCTGGCGCGGCGCGGCCCCTCGGACCTATACCCCTTATTCGACGACCTTATTTATGCCGAAGGGAGAGAGAAAGAGCGAACTACAATTGCTCCTGGCCATCTGGCCCCTCTCTTTTGGGCGAGATAGAGAACGTTACGAGCATATGATTCATGAATACAACTGTGGAGGAAAAAAAAAAACATCTATAAAACCATAAAACCATCTACTGTAGTTTTTCACGCAACGGTAGCAGCGCTACCGCACGTACGTATTCATGGGGGAATATGCACAACCGCTTTTTCCTTATCCCCCTCCCCTGACTTACAACATGGCAGTTAGTTACCTGTATCTCCATATCTCTGGTGCAAGGATGGGCACGTGTGTGCGTTTGCAATATTAGTGTTGGTTTCTAGGGACTGGAGCAGGAGCTGAGAATGCCGGAGGGAGGCAGCTGGAGAAGCTCGAGCAGCTCGAGCAGCTGGAGCCACTGTGAGAGAAGTTTTCGGGCAAAGTCAAAGAAGCTCTCATATGGATCCCCCCACCCCCATATCCTACTACTCTCGTGGTGCAAATTTCCCTGGCACCCCACCCCCTCCAGGCGTGGAAATCTAATTGATTTCGCGGAGAAAGAGGGAGGTGAAAAATAGACAGGCCCTACTTGTCCTAACTAGCTAACCACAACAACCCTTCTCCTTGGATGAAGTTTGGCAAGTACCTGGCCGCTCGCCAGCTCGAGTTCCCCGAGTACGCGGGCAACTTCATCAACTACAAGGCGCTGAAAAAGCTCATCAATGCGCTGACGCTCGACCAGTCGACGGCCCTCGCCGACAAGAAGGGCAGCTTCTTCTTCAGGCTTGAAAGAGAGCTCGAGAAGGTCAACGACTTCTACCTGAAGAAGGAGTCGGAGCTCAAGTTCCGGCTGGACATCCTCGTGCTCAAGAAGGAGAAGTTCTTCAGGCGCGAGATGCAGAACGGTGGCAAGGTGAACAAGAATTCGGTCACTTTCGTCAGTCTCTACGACGGCTTCAAGAAGTTCTCCAAGGACCTCGACCGCCTCGAGCAGTTCGTCGAGCTCAACGAGACGGGCTTCACTAAGGTCCTCAAGAAGTGGGACAAGCGATCGAAGTCGTCCACGAAGGAGCTCTACCTCACGACGGCCGTCAACGTCCAGCCCGTCTTCCACCGCAGCCAGATCATCGAGCTCTCCGACCTCGTAGCTAACAACCTGATGGAGCTCGAGTCGCTCGCCAACGGCGACATCGGGTTCGTCCGGTACGAGGGCAAGGCTGATGAGAAGGCCGCAAAGGATGCTGCTGCTGCTGCTGCCGCCGCCGCCGCCGCCGCCGCTTCCGCTTCCGCTTCCGCCGCTTCCGCCTCCGGCGACCGCTCCACCACTCCAATCACCCCGGTCTCCGACGACCTCTACACAGACTTCTACGAGATCACCCTCCAGAACGCCAACCTGTCCCAGGAGGACCAGATGCTCAAGCTCAAGGAGTGGTCCACCCAGGTGCTCTCGAAGCTCCCGCCGGAGACCAAAAAGTTCACCCTCTCCAAGGTGTTCATCCTCCTCATCCCTAACATGCACATCCCAGACAACATCCTGCTCCACTTCTACGACTTCTTCAAGGACTGCATCGACCTCAAGTTCGTCGACGACCTCTCGGGCCGCAACTGCCTCATCGAGGCCTCCACTTGCAAGCAGAACAGAAACGACATCGTCTCCCTCCTGCTCGCCTCCGATGTCGATCCAACGACGAAGGACATCTCCGGCCGCACCTGCCTCCACTACGTCACAGAAAACGGCCGCAACGACCTGCTCTTGCAGTTGCTCTCCTCCCAAAAGGTCTCGCCAATCCTTGACAGCATGGACAACGAGTCGATCTCCCCTCTGCTCTTGGCCATCGTCAACGACCACGTCGAGTGTGTCCGGACACTGCTCGACCATAACGCCAACGGCTTCCCGCTGCAGGACGACCTGAAGCCAAAATATCTTCCTCTCAACGTTGCCTGCAAGATCGGTAACTACGAGGTCGTTAAGCTCCTTCTCAGCTGCTACGGCACCCCTGAGAAGGCCGAATCCGACCACCTGCTCACCACAAACTCCCAGTGTAACGCTGAGGGTCTCCTCCCCTTGCATATTGTGGCATCTTCCGGTCACACTCAACTTATTCCTCTCTTGCTCGAGTACGGTGCCGATGTTAACCAGATCGACAAGCTCAACAAGTGGCGCCCCATCTTCTACTCTGTCGTTGAGTCCTTTGAGGACATGACGAGGGAACTCATCAACTGCGGCGCAGACTTCATGTCTCCGGACGACGATGGATACGACCCACTTTACTATGCTATCTGGGAAGGTAATGTCGACGCCATCAACGTGCTCGAAACCCACAGAGCTAAGGAGAAAAAGAAGGATGATAATGACCATAATGATGACGACGGGGTTCTTCCCGACGCCAACGAGGCCGTCCCACAGATGCCGCCACCGACTTCGGGTTTGGGTATGGACGCCATTCCGTCCTCGATCGATATGATTCCGGACCTTTCGCTGCCTCCGCCGATTATCCCTCTTAGAAAATACGGTCATAACTTCCTGGAGAAGAAGATCTTCCTGAAGCTCTCGTTCTACACGAGCAGAAACTCCATTCGTTTGAACCCAGACACGTTCCTTACTTCGATCCCAGGCCGGATCACCATCTCTTGCGAGAAGAACAACCTGATTCCTCGGAACTTGCTCCTCCCCGTGTTGGACAACGAGAAGTCGGTCACTTTCCAAACAGACTCCTTCGACGACTCCTTCAACATCGAGTTTGAGCTGTTCCCTACATTTGGCACTAGACTCCTCGCCAAGGCCACCTTGCCATCTTCCTTCCTGACCAACTCTTACGCCGGTGCTGGTTCCAAGATGAGCGGTGACCTCGAGATCCCACTGCTCGATGTCAAGCTCAGAAACACCGGCTCGCTCAGATTCAACTACGAGATCGTCTACCCATACTCTGGTGCCCCACTGGAGATCTCCATGTACGATACTTACTGGAAGTCTTCGTCGGTGTCTGAGAAGAAAAAGCAACAGGAGCAGCAGAAAGAGCAGCAGCATTCGTCTATCTCCTTTGTCACCGCATCCTCTTTAGCCGGTGTCTACTGCAGAGTTCACATCTACTTGTTGAACGATGGAACTCCAGTCGTCTGTCCGAAGTACCTTGTCGATGTTAGCGGCAGCGTCTCCCTGCCCGTCTGTTGCTTCAACTTTGAGCAGTTGCAGAATATTCTATACAGGGGTGGCGAGTACACCAAGCTCTGCGACCAGCTGACTCACTGCGGTGACAGTCTGAAGTTCAGATCGTTGTTGCGCCGGTTGTATATCCCACTCAGCGACTTCCTTGACATTGTGTCCCCCGAGATCGCCCTCAACCTGGAGATCTTCTACCCATCTACTTACGAGCTCGAGTTCTACGACATCAAGCTCTTCACTTCTACGTCTGCCAACGAGCTTGTCCATCGCTGCAACGTCGATTACCAGCTCAACACGCCAACGGACAGCTGTGTCAATAACTTCATTGACCTTATCCTCACAGACATATTCACTCATGTGAGGAAGCTACGTCATGACAACTCCGGAAGAACCCGGTCTCTGATCCTCTCTTCCGACAATGCATCGGTCTGCACCATTCTCAATTGGAAGCAGCCTAACTACCCTGTCTTCTACAACCTCAACGGAATCAAGTATGACACCTCCGAGGATAAGTTCTTTGAGTGCACTTGCAACGGTTTCTCTCAGAACGAGAAGATCGACTTGAAGAGTTCGGAGTCCGACGAGGCCCAGCGCAAAAAGAAGCTCGAGGACCACCGCAACCTTCTCATCGACAACATCGACTCGATCAACAAGGACTCCTCGGAGTACGTCAACTCAATGCAGTACCAGGACAAGCTGTCACGGTCGATCAAGCTCGGTACAGAGTTTGCCTCTTCTAACAACCTGCTTGGAATCACGATCCCACGCAAGCTGCTCAAGATCTGCCCTGAGATGGCCAAGACAATCCGTTCTAGAGGTTTGATCCTCGTTGCCACGAGAGATGAGGATGGACTCGTGGAGAAGGATGGCAAGGCTGAACCTATTCGCGAGGACTACGACGATTTGGACGTCAACGGCCTGCGGTACAAGGACATCCTGAGCTTCAAGGAGACGATTGACATGTAAAAAAAAAATTAATGCATACATACGAATATACCGGCAACCCACTAAACTAAACCAAACTGAACGGCTCTGCACCGCCATTGCCGCTAACCTAATGCCCGTATCGTTCACTCCGTCCCACTAAGGCACATTCTATCGCCAATCAAAATCAGGAGATGCCCGCTGCTTACAGATTCCTATTTGGGAAGCTATAAGCCTTTGAGAGTATGAGGGATTTCCCAGGGGGTGCGAACTTCCCCGTAAAGGAAGCTCTAATGCTGCCGTTTCTGGCCCTAACCAGTCATATGATGGGTCTATAAAGACCCCGTGTAGTCCGGCTACCTTCGACACCTTCTTCTTCTTTCCTATTACACACCCATTTGCCTCGATGTCTTCTGCAATTTTCCAAAACACTATCTCCGAGGTCTCTCCAATGCTCGTTAGCGCCGAGGGCCTCCGCATCACCTACGAGGACCCCAAAACCAAGGAGCAGCACAGGGTTATCGATGCAATGACCGGTGCCGCCGTTGGCTCCCTCGGCCACCATGATGAGGAGATCATTGAGTACATGGGCCAGGCCGCTAAGGACTCCTATTACTCCTTCGGTATGTACTTCTCCAACTACGCTGCCGAGGATCTCTCCAAGTTCGTCATCTCTCGCTGCCCAAAGGGTAACTTTGCTTCTGCTCTGTGGGTCGGATCGGGCTCTGAGGCCAACGAGAACGCCATGAAGATCGCCAAGCAGTACTTCAATGAGATCGGCGACAAGAAGAGATACCGGTTCATCTCGAGACGCAATGCCTACCACGGATTCACCATCGGTTCGCTCTCCATTGGTGATGGAATCCGTAAGGAGGACTTCAAGCAGATTCTGCTCTCTGACGAGCAGACTCCAAAGGTTTCTGCCTGCAACCCTTACAGAGGCATCACCGACACCGTCTCTGAGGAGCAGTACACCGAGATCCTTCTGAAGGAGCTTGACGACTGCTTCCAGGCCGCTGACCCTTCCACCGTCTGTGCCGTTGTCTTTGAGACTGTGGGAGGCTCTTCCTTCGGTACCGTTCCACCGCCAAAGGGCTACCTTGACGGTGCCCGCGCCCTTGCTCACAAGTACGGCGCCCTCTTCATGCTTGACGAGGTCATGTGCGGTCTTGGAAGAGCCGGCACTTTCACCACCTACGAAAAGTTCATGGAGCCAGGTGTGGGTCCGGACCTCATGACCATCGGAAAGACCCTCGGTTCCGGTTACGTGACGATTGCCGGTGTCTTGATCTCGCCTGAGATCAAGGAGGCAGTTGTCAAGGGCTCTAATGCTGCCCCAGGTGCCCAGACCTACCACTGCCACGAGTTCAACTGTAAGGTTGCTCTCGCCGTCCAGAAGAAACTTCTCCGTGACCAGCTCATTGAGAAGGGTGCCAAGGTTGGCCAGTACATGTTCGACAAGGTTCAGGAGGAACTCAAGTTCTGCCCAATTGTCGGAGACGTCAGAGGCCTGCCTCTCTTCTTCTCCGTCGAATTCTGCGACCCTAACACCAAGAAGTCTTTCCCATCCGAATGGAAGGTCTGCTACAAGGTCTACGACAGAGCCCTTGCCAACGGCATCACTACTATGGCTCTCCAAGGAACCAACGGCGCCGTCAAGGACAAGAACGGAGTCACCATCGGAATTGGCGACCACATTTCGATCGCCCCAGCCTACATTATTCAGAAGAAGGATGCCGACATCATCATTGATTCCCTCGTCAAAGCCATCAAGGACACTGCCAGTGAGCTCAAGGGCAAACTTGCTGATCTGTAATATACGTACCAAGCCATCTATTCTCTTTCCTTTTGCTCCCCCTGCCCTCCTTTTTTTTCCCTCGCAGGTGTGGCTCCAGCCACAGAGATGTGCGGCGGCTCCTGCCATGTAAGATATAAAGGGGTCGCTCATCGCTCTGTTGATCTACATCAACATCGGATCAGCACGACACGACGCATTTGAATGACCAATTACAAGGCAGAGAGAGAACTGAGACCATTCGAGTCCAACAACAGCACCAACGCCGACAGTGAGCCACGCAGGGGCAGCTTCGTCCTGGCCGGGCTCTCGCAACTTGACACTGGCGCCACAAGATCAGGCTCTGTTGGTAGTGAATCGATCGCACACGCGTGGTCGGTGCCGTCTTTTGGTCGGCGGGCATTTTTAGCATAGTTAATGAATGGGAATATGGTATTGGTAATTTCAAAGTAGAAACACTCTAGAAGGTAGTCAAAACAATGCTCTCGTCACACGATACCTCTATGGAGTGAGGTAGATTTGATGGAATTGCAAGATATTAGCACGATAGGAGCCTTCTGATACTATAACAACAACATACCATAGATACAACGAAGAGACTTGGATGTGCCAACAAGGATATGTTAAACGGTGCCCCCTCCCATTCCAAGACTACTCAGACTCGGTTACCACAAATATGGTGACATACCACGACACTGCAAATGAAGCATACAGCATGCCTCGGAATACAATACCCGGCCTACCCGAACCTGTCGGCCCCTGCGGCAATACTTGGCACCATATACATTCATGAATGGTGTTACAGCTTTGGACCAGTAGGAGGAGGATAAAAGGAAAAGGAAAAGCATTCTTGGCAGGACCATATGGGCCTTTACTAACGGCTAGGAATACCCCTAACAAATCTTTTCTTTTTTTGCTCGCGAGATTGTTTCTTTTTCTTGAAAAAAAAAAGGCCCCCGAATGCCTCAACACTTGCAGGGAGGTACATAATGGTGAAAGATCCACCGATATTTCCAGGGGTCTTAAGATTGGGAGATACTTCATCGCTTAAGGCCATGCAAGAATGACCCATATTGTCCAATGGCTGACACAGCATACTTCAAACCCGAAAAGTCCTTGGGTACAGGAACAATGCTCACCGAAATTTCATGTAGCTCGGCACACGTAAAGGCCCTGTCGTTCTAATGAGAGGCGCTGAGAGCTTGCATATTACATTCTCCTTTGAATTGGTGGTGCCATCAGGTGGGAACCTTTGAAAGTGTCTCATTGTGATTGGCCTTATGTCCTACAATTGCCAAGACCCTAGATATACGACTTCCTCTTTCGGACTCTTGGTCCTTTTTTCTGCACCTATTTGTAAATCTTCTTGCTTCTCCTTTGGCCGGCCTCCTAAAAATCAGCCCGGAACAGCGGGTAGCAACAGGGAAGAGTGGCTGAAAAGCTTTTCAGTGCCTCGATCGGACTGGGATCGGACTGCTTTCCCCCAACATGCCTGTGAATTTATATATGCTCCGAATCCCTGCATTCCGGTACTGCAGCATCCAACATGCTATACCTCCTCGCACTTCTACCCCTTCTGTCACTTGCCTCTGCTAAAGCGGCATGGAAAACTACCCTGAATGCAAATTCAGGAGCAGGAGAATTCTGGTCTTGCGATAGCGCTGTCACCACCGGCTACGTCTATGACTTCACTCCTCTCGGCCTTGGCGATTACTCGGCCTTCTACGATGCCATGTGCGGTTACCCACCGTGCGTTGGTGCCATGATGCTCTGCTGCGAAGAACTAGTTGATGGCGACAAGAGTATCATGGAGAAGATATACAGCGTTGCTGCCGACTCCTGCTCCCAGTACTCAAGCTACCATTACGATGCCAGCTACTACAAGGAGCAACACGAGAATGCCACCGCTAACTACCGTCCCAACAGTGAGATTACCAACCTCACTCTGCCTGTTTACTTCCCAACCCTTCCAAACATGACCACTGCTGAGACCAAGAACTCCGGATATAAAGCCTACTACAAAAATCTCGACAGCGGAACTTGGTACTCCATCGGTTGCATCGTCTACTTTGCCGTCCTTGCTCTCGTGGCTATGGTCATCAACTTCCTCAAGAGAACCGGCGCGGTCAAGAGTGTTTGCCACCCTCTAGTGAACAAGTTCAGAAGCTACTGCACTATTCCCGCACTGCTTCCTAATGGATCTTACGCAGACGAGGCCGGATGGAAGTTTATCTCTTCCTTGCTCCCCAACAGAGTCGAAGGTCTTGTCAGCATTGGCTTGAGTATCATTCAGATCGTGTTCTACTGCATCTCATACCGTCAAGTCCAAGGTGCTGACCTCTTCATGACAAGCACAGATGCTTTGAAGAGATTCGTTGGCGACAGATCCGGTGTCATGGCCTTTGGCAAGGTGCCGCTTCTGGTTCTCTTTGCCGGACGCAACAATATCCTGATTTGGCTCACTGGAGTCAAGTACTCCTCCTACATTCAGTACCACAAGGTTGTTTCACGGTGGATGTTCATCGATGCCCTGATCCATTCCGTCGCATACACTGTCTACGTTGGTGGTATTGGCAGTGATACCTACAGCAGCGACATGGAAGAGCTCTACTGGGTTTGCGGTGTTGTGGCAACTATTGTATGCAGCATTATGGTCCTCTTCTCGCTGGATACCTTCCGGAGATACACTTACGAGCTCTTCCTCTACTTCCACTTAATTTCCGCTCTGGCATTCTTGATTCTCTGTTGGTACCACTGCAGAACCCTTGGCTGGTGCGAATGGCTCATCGCATCTTACGCTCTGTGGGTGTTTGACAGAGTCCTCAGAATCGTTCGCTGTGTCATGTTCGGATCGAAGAAGGCGCAGATCGAGCTGATCAGCGAGGACTCATACAAGGTCACAATCAGCAGACCAAAGATGTTCAATCCACTCCCTGGCCAGTATGGATTTATTTACTTCAGAGATGCACTTCTGTGGTTCCAGAACCATCCATTTACTCTGGTGAACACTGGCGACAATATCGAGGTCTACATCACTGCCAAGAAGGGCATCACGAACCGGATCTTGAAACAGCTGAAGAAGAACGGCGGACGCATGCAGAAGAGTGTCACCATTGAGGGACCATATGGTGAGCACAGTCCAGTCGAGAAATATGACCATGCTCTGTTCATTGGAGGCGGTGCCGGTATCCCTGGTATTGCCGACAACGCCAACAAACTGTCCCAGCTGAACACCAAGGAGACCGTCAAGCTGATCTACATTGAGAGAACTCTCAACGAGGCACACGTCTACCTAAAGGACCTGGTCAGCGAGCTAAAGGGAAGTAAAGCTCAAGTTGAGCTGTATCTGACCCGTGAGAATGAGGGAGCCGCTGACAACTACCTGCTGAGCTCGACCGACTCGAACAATGCCACCGAAAAGGGCTCCAACTCCGAGAAGGATACCGACAGCAGCAACGTCGACTGCTCCCATACCGACACACCATCGATGACCAGCATCGACTTCATTAACGTTCACTACGGCCGTCCAGATGTTAAGCAGCTCGTGGCCGACGAGTGCTCGGAGGCTAACGGATCGCTTGCCATCGTGACCTGCGGTCCTGGAAAGATGGTCGACCAAGTGAGGGCTGCCACTGCCAGCGCTGTGGCATGCAGCAAAAACAGAATCGACCTGTACGATGAGCTGCAGAAGTGGTAAAACACCAACGCTATTATCGTTATTATTATTGTTTTTTTATTCACCTCTATTATTATTATGGTCTAGATTTAACATCGAGTCTATTACATTGAAGCTGCGCAGACCCCATGCATCACCCCATTACCCAAAGAGGCAATCCTGGGGATTAGGCGGCGTGGCGCAAAACGAAGGGCAGGGATGTACCAGGAAAAGGGAAGGCAAGTATAAACAGAACGAGGGGATATGAAGCTACGTTGTTGAACAGAAAGCACCTTAGGCGCTCTCCGAAAATGCAATGTGCTGAGGCGCTGAGGTGCTGAGGCGCCGAGACGCCACCAGGAATACGATTGTGGGGTAACACCCGGTAAAAAAAATAGTCAAGTGCCCGGCCGGATCCCCCCCCATGTACGACTATGGGAAATCCAAATAATTCAGCTGCGAGCCCCCCCCCAGCTTTTCAATTTCGGCTTATAATGTGGGGCCCGGGGAGTGAAAAATCATGCAGGCCCAACCAAGTGATACGATTTATGAGCGATAGCGATAGGGGAAAGATGGCGCAACAGAAGGGGACGATCCCTGCCATCACAGGCGAAATCAACTACGAAAACCCGGCCTTCTATATGCCAGGAGTGCTTCAGCCATACAAGGTGCCGATGTTGAGCTACGCAGCCTCGTTCGTGGCGACGGGAATTGGCTTCCCTCTAGATTCTCTCAAAACGAGGCTTCAGACGCACCCGTTCGACTCGACGTTCGACTGCTTCAAGAAGACGATCCAGTCCGAGGGCGTGCGGGGACTGTTCCGTGGCATCGTGGCGCCGCTGGTCTCGACGGCGTTCTCGCGGTCGCTTGGCGTCACGATCTACTCGAATGCGAAGCAGACCTTCTCGCAGATGCTGCACCCAGTGTGGGGTAGCGAGCCGCTGATGCGCGCAGAAGGGCATCCACAGTTTGCTGGCGTGGTCAACAACATCCCGGTGTCGTTCTTGGCAGGCTGCTCAGCGGGTGCCGTCGTGTCGATGTTCGCCTGCCCCTTCGAGCTCACCAAAGTGTTCCAGCAGATCGTCATGCTCGTCAACTCGAGCCAGGCTCACGTGACCCGCGACAAGCTGCCGACAAGGATCGTCCCCGTTGCACGGAGCATCGTACGAGAGGAGGGTTGGGGCGGACTGTACTCAGGGTTCCGGTACCACCTCATGAGGGACTCGCTCTCGAACGGCCTCTTCTACGGCGTCTACGAGACGGCCAAGCTCGGGCTACAGACGTGCACCTCGTCGGCCGTCGAACAGGGGGTGATAGACACGACGGCGCAGAAGCGCCTCGACACGGTGAGTGTGCCGCTAGCAGGTGCTATGGCCGGCTGTTTCTCGTGGATCACGGTGTTCCCGATCGACACTATCAAGGCCCAGTACCAGCGGGACGTGGTCGGAAATATCGTCAGGTCGGGCAACGGGCAGGCGAAGCTGCCAGTCGAGGCCCAGCCAATCAGGTTCCCGACCCGCAAGATGTACAAGGGTCTGGGCCCGTCGATCACGCGTTCGATCATCACGACCTCGATCTTCTTCAGCCTGTTCGAGGTGCTGATGAGGAATATAGCATAAGCGTGAGAGTGCCAAGACAGCAGATGACGTCATACCATTGAGATGAGATGATCCAGCCTAAATCACGCAGGCAATAGCAAGCATAGCAAAGCATAGGGTAGATAGACACACACCTATATAGAGCACAGTATTAATAGATGTAATTAACGATAACCCCAACGCTAATTGATGCCGTGACTGGTCCCCCTCTTTTTGGTCCCTACCCCTACCCATTGTCGATCCTTCCCCCTTGACTTGGGGCACCCCCCCCTGCACCCTTTCGTCGGCACGTCCCTGGTGTATAGGTGAGGGCCCGGATTTACCTCCCAAAGGAGTGTACGCGAGACTAATTGTAATTTTTTCTTCTTTCTTGCCGGGCATTTCTGGGGCAGGGGCTGAGCAGGAGTGGAAAAACGTTCTACGCCTGGAACCTATCCCATTTCTTCAACCCTTCCCACCACCGTAATCAGTTAATAGCGCGCGCAGGACAACATTAGAGGGCACAGAAGCACAACTAATATACAATGCTGCTCCTACTTGTATGCCTGCTCTACTTTGCAGCGCTCATACGGCCCTCGCACGGCGCCTTTGTGCGTTCCTACATGTGCCCAGCTGATCCGACTTACTTTAGCAACTTTCTCACGAACGCCACGTACAACGAGCGGAGTGGCGAGATGAACTTCCAACTGCGTGCGTTTGCACTCAAGGATGTCTATGACGTTAACAGCACCACAAACATGTACACCACGCTGCACTTTTCCCTGAAATACGTCGACGAGGTCATCATCGACCGGTATCTTAGACTCTGCGACATCGCACAGATCGATCACCAGACTACCTACATCGTGCCCGAGGGCGTGTTTCCTGGCCTCAACAACATGTTCACATTCAACGGCGTCCTCACGCATACAGTTACGTCCCTGATGGCTGTGAATGCTACTACCGAGGCGGCAAATGGCACCTCGTCAGGTGGTGGTGCCCTTAGTACCGCCGAGTCCCTCATCGTTGTCCGGTCGAACAATACCGCTAACGAAGAGACCAACTTTCTGCCTGTTGGAATCCAGAAGCGGATGGAACAGACGTCCACGAATGCAAACTTCTCATCTCGGTATAACAAGGAGTACTCGCTGCCCTCCATAGGATCGGGCGGTATCCTCACCCTGCCCGAATCCATCGAGACTTCCACCGTCGTTTTGCCAACCACAGTCTACACAAGCGCTGGCACACCGGAAACCAATACGAGGCCCAATCTCTTCTCGGAAGAGGATTATTCAACTTCCCAGGACGTTTCTGGATCTATCACGAGCATGGACCCTGCTTCGACTGAGACGGCGGAATCGCAGTCGGCGACGCTCACTTCTTCCGCCTCCACCACAGCTGGTTCGTCCTGTCCGGTCTATAAAGACAACGAGGTGATCCTCAACCTTAGTGCCGATGTCGGCCATCGCTCCGCATTCGGTTCTTTCGAGATCGAGATCGAGATCATCGCCGGAGACTACAATCATACCGTCATCGCCTGCTCGAGGTCCTTTGTCTCCGTCGTGCAGAACAAGAAGCTGTCCAAGTTTATGACCAGCTTCTTTGCCATCCTGCTGGGACTCATCGCCGTTTCGAACGCTGCCAACATTATCCTTTCGCCATACCAGAACTCGGACGACCCATTCCTCATGCCTGCAGCAATGATCTGTAACGCTCCACTTCTCAACCAGGAAACCCCCTCGTTTGCAGACTTCTTGATCTACCTGCACTTTGTCTTCTTCATGTCCGGACTGAACCTGCACTACCCTGGATTCTTATCGCCACTGGCCGCCTCGTACAAGTGGGTTGCTCTCTTCAAGGCAGGCAGTGTCGAAGGAGAGTCTACCGGAAACGTCTACCAAACAATCTATACGGGCGGTCTGAAGGCCCTTCTGAACGGTGACGGAAACTCCACGCTGGCCGGACAATGGAAGTGGGTTCTCATAGATTTCGTCTTATTGTTTGTTACCTGCGTCTTCTTCCAGAATGCATCCACCAACATCGTTTACGCTTACAGACGGTTTAAAGGTAAGCCTGTCACAAAGAGTTACACTCGTTCTGCCTTCTTCTTCAACGTCGGAATCTTCATACACTGCGTCTTGCGTCTTGCCTACATCCCAATTGTATCTGTCGCTCTGTTCATGCTAGCCACAGCAAATGGAAGTCCATACGGAGGCCCACGCTACCACGAGTTAACAAAGACATGGTGTGTCGTCGTTGCCGCCTTGATCTTTGTGTTGACGGTCGCACTCATAGCTTACTTCTGCATTCGCTACATTTTCCCTCAAAAGGGCCGCGAAAAGCTCTATACGTCCCTCAAGGTGATGCTTGTCTGGCACAGGTTCTACTCTGCCTTTAACGTTCTCAAGGTTCGTTTTGTCATGATCGAACAGTTCGACTTGCTTATTTTCAGCATATCGGTTGGTGCGCTGCAAATCAGTGGAACTGCACAGGTGGTCCTGATCATTTTCTCGAAGTTGTTGTACCTGATTCTGCTGGTGCTTTACAAGCCTTACTACTCGAAGACACGGATGAACAGGAACAAGATTGCCATAGTCTTGGCAACTGTTGTCATCGCATTTATGCACGTCCCATTCATTGACAACCTGAGAGTCTCTGAAGGTGCTCGCACACGTATAGTGTGTACAATCTTTGTCATCCACTTGGTGGTCGTTGTGCTTGGCTTCCTCTTCCCTACGCTGCACAACATCTACCTCTGTTGCAGATGGTACTACAAGTACAGAAAGGGTACCAAAGGTATCGAGATTCCGGACTATATGGATCACGGCGATCAAATCGAGCTGCCATTTGCGGACCAGAGCTCTCTTTCCAGCAGAGGCACGTTCAGCGATATGGATACAATGCCACCACTGTCACCAAGTGTGTCTGAAATGTTGCACGATGCTTCGTCCTCTTCCTCCGATGGATCACTCCATACCGGTGAGATACATCTCACCGACAGCAGGGCTGTCAGTGGATTGTCTATCCAGAACTTGAAGAAAGAGGAGCCTCGTTCTGCTCCGATGACAACCCGCGACTGGACCACGAGAGAGGCCGACCTGTACTATGAGGCGCATAGGATGACCAAACCAGATCCTGAAGTGAGACAGCTCTGGGAGGACAGAAGCCGGAGGTTGAACCAGGCCAACCAGAACAGATCTGTTGCTCTATCTCGATCTGCCACGGGCCGCCGGAACCGCTACCTCGGCTACTACCCATCAGCTGTGGGCGGCGGCTCCCCGGCGTGGCTGAAGAAGGTTTACCTTAAAAGACCTGCACCGACGAAATCCTTCGAAGTGATGAGGCCCCATCCACTAATGCGGTCGGCCACGACGACCACGTTTACGACAAACCAAACGACGATCACCTCTGACACTTACCTTGGCAAGCAGAGCCGCATCAGTGAAGGCACATGGAGCGATGACGACACTCCGATGGATCTCGACGAAACCCCTGAGGATATTGAAGAGTTCCCCGAAGAAACCGAAGCTGACAGTGAACTTCCAAAGACCATCGACGAACCGGAAGAACCTCAGCCGGCCCAACTCAGGGTCGTTAATAATACCCCATAACGAATAACCACCGAGTTGGTTATTCACATTTTACTACGCCATGGAAACTTTGCATCTAATTCTAATTCTAATCTATATATATAAAGGTCTATCCAGCTAGTTGCGTCTCTGGCGTTTCGACTTCTTCTCCTCACCTTCACGCTTCCGTTTCAACACGTTGCGAAGGAACTTTTCGTCAGGGATAACTTTATACTTTGGCTTTCCCTCGGAATCCGTTGGGGGGAACTCCTTCACCTGCTCAAGGCAGGCCGACTCATTTTTGAGCACGATATCAGCCATCTCCTTCTTGCTGAGACCGGCGCCGTACGACTCTGGAACCTCGATGCCATTCGGGTACTCTGCCAAGCGCTTTCCGACAATGGCAGCCAAGTCCTTAGTGAACAGGTCCGTGACAATTTGACGCTCCTCGAGCAGCTGGTAGCACTTGTTAATGGTTCTGTGGACGAAGATTTCGAACTCACCTTCCTCCTTGTCGATGGAACGCAGCAACTTGCGGAACCACTTTGAATCGGACTCGGCAGCTGCGCTGAAAGTAGAGAGGATGAGAAGGAGAAGAACAAACTCAGGCAGGAGCTCGGCGTGGGCATAAATCTCATAACGCTCAAGCACGATTCCACCTTCGTTGTCAACCATCGTTTCCTCGAGGAACTCAGAAGTAGCGATCAGCTCAAAGAGACGGTCGACAAGGTGCTCTGGATCCTTTGCGCCAGTGAACTGGGAGACGTAGTAAGACTTGATCTGAGATGCAGGGATCTCGGCGAACTCGAATGAAGAAGAGGGGAGTTCGACATAGCCGTACTTTCTGAGGATTTCTGAGTTTGGCAGCTCACCGTAGGTGTTGAATATCTGCTCGCCCGTAGCGATATCTTTGATGGCCTTCATGGCCAGCTTCTTCCCGTCGTAGTGTAGAGTAGCGTTGACCAGGGTAGTGTTGGCATTAAGTGTGTCAGCCAATGGGACCATCGACTTGAGGTAGTTATCGAACTTGAGTGCATCAGAGTCAAGAGACTCCTGCTCCTCAGCGAAGTCAGAGATAGCCTTCTGTTCGTCCTCCTCGGAGGGGTTCTCCTCGGAGGAGTTCTCCTTGTCCTCTTCTTCGTCATGGTGATGATCGCAAGAGCCAGAGCAAGATCCGTTAGCACAGCAGTCGTCTTGTTCCCCATCGTCCCCATCGTCCTCATCGTCCTCTGCTTCGTCAACAGCGACATCCTCGGCGTGCTCAACGTCAAACGAGTAGGACATAATGAGCGAGGCCACAGCGAGGAACTTGTCCCAGGAGAGAAAGTCAGTGAGTGCAGGGACAGCGAGGTCCTGGCACTTGGCAGGGACGAGCTTGTGATAAGTTTCCTTAGCACTGGCCTGGCCGAGTCTTTCAAGGACAAGCGACGGCTTGAGCTGGTTCAATTCGGACTCTGACCAGAACATCGGAGTTTGGAAGTCCTGGGGCTCGCTTGGTAGCACTGCAAGGTACTCCTTCCAGGGGGACTTCGAGCCGAGGGACAGCTCGTACGCGAGACAAAGCACCAGTGCATCCCACTGGTTCATATTAATAAGTTTCTCCTTGTTACCGGCATCAACTGTGCACAGCGACGAGGTCTCGACGTTGAAGACGAGGTCTCTGGTGAACTCAAACAGGATTTCGTCCTTGGCGATGTTCTGGGTAGCTACGACACCGCGGCCCTCGCCCTTGGAGCGGAGGTCCTCGATCTTGAACTTGTCTTGCTCGAGCTCGTAGTGGGATTTGATCCACTCCCAGAAGGAGACGGTCGATTGCTCGAAAGAGGCCATTGTGAGAGAAGCAGGGTGTGGTGGGGTCTTGGGACTTGGGATTGGGCACAGAGCTGGATATTTTTTTTTTTTTTTCTTTTTGAGTGAAAATTCTCAATCGCGCCCGATTTGGCAATTCTGGTGGGATCTGGCGGGGAAGCTCGAGATTTGGGCGGGAGAGGCAAGGGCTAAGGGAATGGGGGGTGAGGTGTATTGATTTTTATACTGCAGCTGCAAATGGAGTGAGTTTAATAGTTCGACAGTATCAAATAGACCCATTGGATCCGATACCAGCGTCAATTCCTAACACAGTTAGCACTAAAAAACTCCAAGGTGCCTTACCCCCCAGCTCCCCCAACCACCCCCAACTGCCGTAACCCCCCCAACTTGCCCGGGTTCTAGAAATTTCCTCCCTTTTGACGCCGAAATTTCCCCTCTCCTTATATAGAGCCTGCCTTTTTCCCTCCCCATACAAGCTAGCTGCTATTAGTTGTTATTCCAAAAAGCATGTCTGACACTACCACCGACAAGACCGCCGACCAGTATAAGGCTGAGGGCAACGACGCCTTCCGCGCCAAGGAGCAGT